>BLKR01005004.1:0-91928 GCA_011170035.1 Teleogryllus occipitalis
GGGGCGGAGACGGCGGGGGGAGGGGACGGCCGGGGGCGGGGGCGGTGGGGGGCGGGAACGGCCGGGGGCGGGGGCGGCAGAGGGCGGGGATGGTGGGTCGGGGGCGGTGACGGCGGGGGCGGAGACGGCGGCGGCGTGGCCAGCGGGGAGGTGGGCGTGGGCGGAAGGCCCGTGCGCAGTGACCTCGCTGTTTTTCCGGGGCGTTGCGCCGAACAAAGCGCGCAGCCAGCCGGCCTGCCTGCCTGCCTGCCTGGCGGGGGCGGGGCGCACGCTACAGCGCGCTTGGCCGCCTATCGCCTGATACACGACTGCAGGCGGCTAATCGTGCCAGATAACACAGCCGCCGCCGCCGCCGCCCCTGACCCCGTCCGTTCACGTCGCTGCCCTGCCCCTCCGCTGGCCGCCGCCGCCGGCGCTGTCTGCTCCCGCGCTGCCGTTTCGGCGCGTTCCATCACGGTGACAGCCGCCGCTCGCGGAGGCGACCGCCCCCACCCCCACCCCCGCACCCCTCGCTGGGCGGCCACAGAACGGAGCTGCGAGCGGCGTGGCAACACACTCTCTCGCTGGTGGGCTCCGCCGTTTACCACAGCCTCGGCCTCTCGCAACCTTTGCCTTGGCGTAATATTCATAGTCCAGGCCACCGCATCGACCCTACTTTAGGATTTCTTTGATTGATTTTTTCGTGTTTCCGGGCGCGTCAACTACTGTGGTCATTAGTGCCGTTTGTGTAGTGCATGTTTTTTTCTCGGGAGATGGCTGTGATCTTCCCCCGTTGGATGGCGAGATCCGGCGCCGACCTACCGTCGGCTAGTGGGGATTCCCCCTAACCAGGACTCTCCCACCAGCAGGGTACCGCCCCAGCCGGGACAAGCTCTAAGCTCCCGACCGGTCTCCCGGAATATGTGGTAGTGTAGTGCGTGTTAGTGTACACGTGTGTGTAAGGGGAGAGGATAGGACAAGGAAGAGGAAGGAAACATCGCGCGCGGTCCGTGGCCCGTTTGTAGGGTACTGCTCCGGCATTCACCTGGTGTTGATCGGAGAAACCACGGAAAACTCCCGATCAGAGCAGCCGGCCGCTAGAATTCTCCTCCAGACAGCAAGCGAATTCGACCTAGCTGAAAAGCTAGTGTCGAAAATCCTGCCACCATGGGGAGTGGGAACCTAGAACGTCCCGGTCAGAGGCGCTGCAGAGACATCAGTTGATGCACTGAGCTACTGCTGCCGGTGTTCTTTAATTATGTGTACGTTTAACACGTTCACGATCTCCATAATACGAGTATAATGGTCACCTGAGATTATTAAAACCAGTTAACGTCAGTGATACATACATGATTTTTTATTTAATTTTAATGATACAGATTGCCTTATTTACTAATTAACTAGTTGTTAACTTGACTCGGTTTGTCGTCTCATATTTTCCTCCCATAATTCTCTTTCTTATTCCCTCATAAATATATCATTTAGCATCATTCAACTGTTTTCATATATCACTCGTAACCACGATTCTGTAGATTCCGGCTAAGTTATGCAGTATTTATTTAACTCCTTATCGAAGGGAATAACAAGCAATAATGTATCAGTAAAATATTACTTAATCTTCTCTATACTACGTGTATTACTCGGTACGTATTCAAGAAAGTAATAAAATAATTAATCAAAAAATCGAAACAATCCGTCAGCCGATGGAAACGGGTACCACGCACTCAGAAAAAGGGTCTGTTTGGGGAATTCTGAAACGACGATGTAGAAGAGAGTATATACAATTTTAAAAGAATGAAATGTTCCTTGAATGCAAAGAAGTACCTTAACTCTCTGAATTACCTATTCCATCGTTTAATGTGTGTATCATGAAAATAAATAAACCTTAATATGAGAATTGAGAGGTAAAAAAGAAATAGTTTAATCATATACAACGAATGACTACTGTCAGGCTACTGAAGTAGCTTCTGCTCGATGCCCCCAAAAGGATTCGAGATCCAGGTAAGCCAAGACGATGAAGTGATGATGTCCTTGGTGACGGAATATGTTAGTTGGCTTAGGTTTCGAAGACGTTGATGATTAGAATTTAATAAAACTTGTTATTTCGATTACAGTCTATCAATTATCTATTATTTTTGTTATTATTATTATTATTATTATTATTATTATTATTATTATTATTAAAATTAATCATAAAAAACCTCTGAGAGAATTGTGAATCCCTCATTTGAGCTGAAAGTTCTTTCCCATTAGTGTCGATTGGAAGAACAAAAATGTCTGCAGAAAATTACACCTGCAATAATGGTTTACACGTTTTTTACAAGCTCTCGTTTTGTGTTACACAACTACGGTTTCTCGAAACCTTGAATTACCGTGAGACATCATCTATATGCAAAAAATTGAAAGTATGATTTAAAAGGTAATGAATATGTAAAATAATGAAATAAGCTTGAATGATACAGTGACGTGTTTGAAAACTTTATTCCATGTCATCTCTCTCCAGTACATGTCAGAAGTCAGAATGAAGACTTGTCCAGTAATCAACAGCAATATAACTGTTCATACAAAATGCTTAAGCCAATATACAGCGTGTAAATCTTCTTTCTTTTATAAAATAATGAATTCGGTTCACTCAAACATTAAAAACTATTACCTTGGACGCTCACGTGACGGCTACACTCTGGTATAAAATCGAGCCGACGAGCTCACACGGGGGTTTTAATTCTGGAAACCTCGCGCGATGCGCAAAACTTAACGCCCAGGCGGGAGCGTGTCGTGCCTTTTGCACGGGTGACGAGGTCACAGTAGTGGCACGGGAGAAGCGTCAGTGGAGGCAGGGCCTCCCTAGCTATGTGGGGTATCCACAGGGAAATACTCAAAAGTGTGTACTTTCGGAGCAGAAGTTGGTTATTGTACATACGTGTAAATAAACTTGTACATACTTCTAAATGTCTGTGTGTTTTTCTCCCTGACGCACACTATCACATACATTATTTTATCTCTTCAAAATATTACTTGAACGATGACAACTGTAGCATGTAGAGCACAACAGATTTGCACGTATCGGAATTTTAACCCTTGTCTAAGACAACTTGATTGAACTACATTGATAACTGCCGATACAAATGTGCTCTCGCGAAAATAAGAGATTCAAAACAAATTTCCAGCAAACAGAAAAGTCATTTTTGAAATCAGATACAACTGTCGGTATTCTTAGCTTAGATAGCTTAATGCCGCCGACTCTGCCGAACAGAACTGTAATAGCAGTGGGCTGTCCCCCCCCCCCCCAATTTACAGTTCCCCCACTCAAACTTCCATAGCCTCACACGCACCAGCTACGGACGGACTCCTGAGAGTCCACCATGCTACCCATTCCAAAAACATTTATCTTTCGTATAATCAGGTGCTTAAAACTAAATTCATCCTCACACATTGCGCTGGTGGCATGCACAAATTAAACTAGTCGATTTATAGCAAGATTAATACTTTCTGCAACTTTTCCTGAGGTTGGTTTTTCTGGGGAGGGCACCGCCCTAGAGCCGTTATGAACCATCCCTCACTGACGGGGGGGGAAGGGGGGTGTCCCTGACTCGTGGGCTGGCGGCGCAGGGAACCAAAAGTGTGGTCACGTACTGGGTCAGATCCACTCTTCCGGCGCTTACAGCCCAAATAAGCAAATACGACGCTTGCAATCCTGAGTTCGACTTAGGTTTACATACATTTACATACATACATTTATTTGAACTGAAATTGGGTATAACCCGGTGGCAGTTAAATCACAATAATTACAACAATAATAACAATATTAATAATAATAACAATAATAATAAAGGAGTACAGTACAAGCCGAAAATGCAATAATCATATTATCACAATATTAAGTGTTATAACTATTATTTCAACTCTGTCATGATATTCAATAATAATATGTTGATGATGCTAAAATTTAATACAAGCTACATAAATATTGGCTAAATTAGATTTTTTTAAATTCATTGATCGCGTTCACTACACTTAACTGCACTGCACTGCACTACGCTACACTGTTTTTGCTTTGAATTACACTGACCAGCACTTCACCGCACTTACTCATTTAATGTCAATTACTGTCATATTGTTCTAACTTATTTATAAAACTCGGACACTAAGAAGAAAAGCTCTGAAAATTGCTGCGGGTAAACTTTTCCAATCTCGAATTGTTCTGTAACAAAAGGAAAATTTCCGAAGATCAGAATTTGGTTTCCTTGTTCGAATTTTGTGAGTGTGATCGCTTCGGCCGAAATAATTTGGATTTTCTAGTCTAACCTGAATTTCCTTCCAAGGTGGTTGACCTACGTACGATTTATAAAGAACGCAAAGCCTCGCCCTTGTTCTCGTTTCTAGAGGTTCCCATGACTTTTTTATTGTGTTAGCTCTATAGGTAAACTTGTTCGCTTTCCTCTGTATTCTATCTAGATTTTTCCGGTGCGACTTTCTGTATGGATCCCAATGCGACTTTCTGTTTGGATCCCAATTTTATTATTTCCAATTTTATTATTCCCAGTTTTATTATAATTAAGGAACAGATTTTGATAACCTAAAAAATCGACAAAAATGATCAATAAAATCCTCTTAAAATATTATTAAAATGCTCTAAAAGCAAAGAAAAATGACGTAAAAAATGTGATCAAAACCAATTTGGATGAACATCTCAAGCAATTGGATATGATACTGATTTAATCGAGGCTTCTTCCATTCAGTCAAGTGAATTCAGCTTGCAAACTTATGGTTTGAACAATTCTTTATCTCTGACTTAACTTACCCCGAAATCGGCCGAACCTCAATGGTGCTGATAGACACCACAAAAAATTTATATTACATATCTACTACACCTGAAATCTACAATTTCTGAGCAAAGAAATCGAATCGGTTACTCAGGAATTTTGGGACATTTGTTGCACACTTTTAAATATTATTCGAAGCAAGTACTATGAACATTATATTAAAATCAATGAAATCAGCAAAAATTGAATTAAAACTGTCAAAAAAGGGTAAAAAGTAACTTATTAGCCGAAATCGACGAAAAATACAACCAAAAAAATGGTATAAATGGATCATTTCCTTACATCATAACATAAAATTAATATGTACTAAGCGGCATTGTTCTAAAGTGAAAAGACAAAAAATGACATTTCATGGAAATCCGCCATCTAATTATAATTTAGGATTGTTTTCTGACCTCCAACGTGGGAATAACCCCAACTTACTAACACTCCAAACATCCACTAACACCTCACCGTAGAGTAAATCTCTGTCTCGGTTTACATATCTAATCCGTGCAAATGTTAACTCATCTTCTTGCTCTTTTTCACTGAAAGTTAAAAATAAATAGTTTCTGAAGAATCTTAATGTGTTTCATGCTTTTGTGCTTGGACAGCGTTTTGCAGTCTGTGGAAGCTGCCGACCGCACAGGAGTTTCTTCATAGAGAAGAGCAGGATGATCTTTGAGGAAAGAAGACTAAATCCTTCCTCTACGGTATGAGGAAGAAGCAATTTAGTCGAGTTAAGGATGACTGTAGCTTTCAGTACATCTGTTCTTGGTTAATGAGGTAGCGGTGGTTATATTTTTCAGAGCCGGCTATACACTCTGAGACTTATGTTTAAACAATTGTTGCTCGTTTGTCTCTATAAACTGCAACGACTCTTTATCTGATTTTCAATGAAGTTGAAATAATGTTCGGATATATAAGCATGTAATTAGTATTATTTTACTTCGTGAGATTTTTCATACGCAGTACGTGCAATGAGGCGTTTTTGTCTTACATTTCATATTAACTGTGGTTTTACGACAGAAAGTGGGACCGTCCTTAGTTGTGAGTTGAGATTGCCTATTAATAGTACTTTTATCTTTTTTATAGTTGTTAGGGAAATATTTTTAAGTCAGAAGGTATATTTTCAAAACCTGGTAATTTTTGTTTGTAAATTGAAGATGCTTGTAAATTAATTTTTTACTTTTTCTAGAAGGCTTATTATTTAAAGTTTAAGAACAAAATTATATTTAGTTCGAATAAGTTCTTTATTGAAGGGAAAATAAAAAAAAATCGTTTCAATGAGCAACTTACGTTTCATTTTTTAGATGTAACTGAATATTCTGGAAGATATTGTGTAGTTGTGAGAACAAATTGTTAAGTAGATGTAAATCCCCATTACTCGGAATTGATTTTTAGATTTAGTGACAAAAACATCTGCAGGTGAGCTTATAATAGTGTACGTTGTTTCAAGCGGCGATCTCCTTTAAGGTTGTCTTTAAATTCATAATTATTCAAGCTCGAGTAGGGGTTGGTCGAAGCGGCATCATGGGGACCCTTGTCAGCCTGGGGGAGTACAGCGTTATACCGGGAATGGGGAGAGGCATCGAGGTTAAGTTCATGGCACAGACTCTTACGGCAGCAGCAAACACACTTTCTCCATAGCTCTTGTCCGTTGTACAATAACGTAACAAAATATACACAAAACGAGAAAGCAATTAAATGAACAAGCGGAAATCCATTACAGGAGTGAGATATTTCGATAACAGAATTGTTTCAAGCTGAGCATGTGGCAATATGATCGCATTTGTTCCAAAACTCAAGTGCCTTCGTTCAAAAATAAATTAATCATCGACATACAAACAACGTCATTTCGTTGAAATATAGTGCTAACAATACTTACAGTACAAGAATCTAATAAAATATTTCCCAGAATCTTATACGTTGCGTAATGTGGATTGGCATAATAGTGATGCCGTTTCTTGTAACCTAACTTCAAACGTGAGTTATAATTTACTTTCAATCTTAACCTTTTGGATTTCCAACACGGTATGTTTGACAGATTTATCTTAGGTCTCTAAAGGAGTTCCATTTAAGTTATTTGAATTGGAATTCACTATATTTTCGGCAATATTTAAGAAGGCATACGTTCCCATACTGTCTTAAAATTTTTGATCACTGTAAGCGTCAACCCTCATTTTTATGCGTAATTGTTCTTTCTTCCTTTGTCATGTAACTGTTGCTGAAGCAACTATTTTAAAATTTCATCAGCATTGATAATCTTTTATTAATGTGCTTTGATGTTCCCCGTATTTGCGTTCCATAAGTCAAAATGTTTTGAATCCACTTCCAAGATTTTTATCCTGGCTTAAACTTGTTTATTATTAACTATTACGAATATTACTCGACCGGGAGCGGTAACTCAGTACAACAACTGATGTAACTGCAGCGCTCCTGACCGGGAGGTCCTAGGTTCGAGTCCTGACGGCGGCAGGATTTTCGACACTAGCTGATCAGCTAGGTCGAATTCAGTCGCTGTCTGGAGAGGAATTCTAGATGCCGGCTGCTCTGATCGGTAGTTTTCCGTGGTTTCTCCGATCATCACAAGGCGAATGCCGGAGCAGTACCCTACCAAACAGGTCACGGACCGCGCGCGATCTTTCCTTCCTCTTCCTTGTCCTATCCTCTCCCCTTACACACACACTTATACTAGCTTGCACTACACTACCGCATATTCCGGGAGACCGGTCGGGAGATTAGAGCTTGTCCCTGCTGGGGCGGTGCCCCGCTGGTGGGAGGGTCCTGGTTAGGGGGAAACCCGGTAGGTAGGTAGCCGACGGTAGGTCGGCGCCGGATCTCGCTATCCAGCGGGGGAAGATCACCGCCATCTCCCGAGTAAAACATGCACTACACTAACGGAACCAATGACTAAAGCAGTTGACGTGCCCGGAAACACGAAACAATCAATCAATCAATCAAAACGACTATTACTTTTGCTTAATGAGCCCTACTTAATCGAAGATAAATGATTGGTTGAAATTAACCACAATAACATAATAGTTATTTACACACCAAGGGCGTTATAAAGATGGAGCGGCGACAAATTACCTGAGGGCTTTGCGTCTTCCCACATCATTAGAACCAGTTAACGCTCGTGATAAGTATATCATTTTATGTTTCACCTAATTTTATTGATTCAGATTTATTTACTAATTAACTAAATGTTAACGTGACTCAGTTTGTCTTTCTACATTTCCGTCCCATAATTCCCTTTCATAATTCCCTCCAAAAGAGAACATTTAGCATCATTCAACTGTTTTCATATTTCCCTCGTAACCACCACGATCCTTTCGATTCAGCTTCATTATCCAGTATGTATCGAAGGCAATAACAAGCTATAATGCAGCAGAAAAAATACAAATATTTCATTTAATAAAATTAATAAAACAATGAGAAAAATACTCAAATTAGTTCCAGGAAAATTTCCCTCTTCTCAATGGAGCACACCGGGAGCGGTAGCTCAGTGCATCAACTGATGTCATTGCAGCGCCTCTGACCGGGAGGTCCTAGGTTCGAGTCCTGACGGCGGCAGGATTTTCGACACTAACTTTTCAGCTAGGTCGAATTCAGGCGCTGTCTGGAGGAGAATTCTAGCGGCCGGCTGCTCTGATCGGTAGTTTTCCGTGGTTTCTCCGATCAACACCAGGCGAATGCCGGAGCAGTACCCTTCCAAACGGGCCACGGACCGCGCGCGATCTGTCCTTCCTCTTCCTTGTCCTCTCCTCTCCCATTGCACACACACTTACACTCACATGCACTACACTACCACATATTCCGGGAGACCGGTCGGGAGCTTAGAGCTTGTCCCGGCTGGGGCGGTGCCCCGCTGGTGGGAGAGTCCTGGTTGGGGGAAACCCCACTAGCCGACGGTAGGTCGGCGCCGGATCTCGCCATCCAGCGGGGGAAGATCACCGCCATCTCCCGAGAAAAAACATGCACTACACTAACGGGACTAATGACCACAGTAGTTGACGCGCCCGGAAACACGAAAAAATCAATCAATCAATCAATGGAGCACTAACAAAGTCTGCAAACACAAAATTTAAAAGTACGTAATAAATACTATTCTATATTTGGCGCAACAGCCCTCGTAGGGGGCAATGGCCTACCAGAAGCGTACTCGCCTCGTGGACATGGGTGAAGGAGGTACGTGTATTTAGCACGAAGACATCCCCACTCCGTATTCTGGTCTTCTCAACCTAAGAAGTGAGTTTTCGCATCGTCACACAACAACAGACATTGCAAGGAAAACGCACATTCTAACCTTGCCCAATCGGGAATCGAACCCGGGGTTACGTCATGGAAAGCGAGCACGTCGACCAATGAGCTAAACCGTGTAGGCAATAATTATTTTTAAAATACTGGCTGACCCGGCAAACTTCGTACCGTTATATATTTTTTTGTTCGTGAATATTTTCGAAAAACCTGAAAGACGTGTTTTACTATTTATGCCCGCCTGGGTTTCACACATTTGGTGTACTGTCGGGGACTGAGGAAACGAATCGGATTACCAATAATTCCCACGCTCCCTCCCTCACCAGCCGCCTCCCTCCTTCCGTCTCCTCTCTCGCCCCCACTTCCGTCTCCTCCCACGCCCGTCTCTCCCACCACACCAACCTCGCAAGTCCCTCCTTTCTCGCCGACCCTCTCTCACCGCCCCCTCTGCACCCCCCCTCCCACGTCACCCCTCTCACTAACACAACGATAAACCTCTAAACACAGAAAAACCGTTTTGCTGTTGCGAAAGAAACGGTAATTGTATATGAATGAATGTCAATCTATCCAACCTGTCAATATTTTTGAAGTTATCAGCTTCTGGCTGAACAATTGAAGGTCAATCTGTCAATGTTTTGTTAATGCATGGAAGATCTCTCGCAGTCTTCTGTCTCATTCACTCACTCACTTTTCATATTATAAGATTTTAAAAAAATCTGTTCAATTTAAAAAAAAAAATTTCTTTTATACAAACCTTGTCCTGACAATAACGAACACACACACACACACACACACACACACACACACACACACACACACACACACACACACACAAGAATTATCCAATTCGGTGCAGTCGTTCGGAAGTTATGCGCTTACATATATTTCGGCGATTCCTTTTAATTTATATAGATTACCGAATTAATTTATACAATTAGTATTAAATTTCTATTTTCTAGTATTTATTTACTATTATTATTTAAATACCTGCTTAATTGTCTAATAAAATTTAAGCATTAAGAAAACGTTTCGTTGAGAAGATCGAAAAACTCTGCCTAGCAAACGTCCAATTGAACTCGCCGCAAGTCGGAACACGGCAGCCAGGGTGGAGGACGGCTGGGTGAAGGCCAACGGCCGACTGTCCTGCTGGACTGCGACAGCGGCGGCGTGGCACAACCAGGGAGGGGGGAGCAGGTGGGGGGAACAGGAGGGGGGGGGCGTTGTCCCGGCGGCTCCACCCCCCAGCGCCCGTTAATTTTTATCTCTCGCCTCCCGTTTTGTCTCGGCCGTAAAAAACCTCTTTTTTTACTTTGTTTTGTGCCGCTGAAGAGCAAAAGTTCACAAACTGACTTCCACAAGTGATATATGGCTAATTTCTTTTATTCATTTCGTTGCTTGTCAATTCGGGAGCCTGTGGAGGGCGTGCGTGGCTAAGCTTTGCAGACCTCCGCGACCGGATTCGGGTTGCTGAATTATGGAATCTCTTCATTTATTCATACTCCTTTTAGGCGCCGGTTCAAAAATGAATCTAACAGTATTCGGATAAATCGACCTTCGTAATGAATTTTTAAGCAAATAAATGCACGTCCACATCCACAAAAATTGAATTGGCAATAGGATTTAAGACTTGCACACTGAGAGGTCTTGAGGTGGCGCTAAAAAAACGTATATTTGTCGTCGGCGTACATTTGTGCATCCTTGATCACCTTGGCGGGAATTTGTAGTCGATTAGGACAGCGTAAAATATGGAGCGAGTTAAATTTTCTTAATGTGGGAACTTTGAAAACTGAGTTTCAAGCTACGTGCTTTATCAAAAAAGACTACATGTAAATCCCAAGTAGTTAGGATTGTCTGTTTTAAGAAAATTATTTCTTTAAAGAGAGAATATAACCTTTAAACCTGCAATAGTGGTCAGTGAATATATGCGAGTGTGTGCGCCAGAAAATAGCTTCTTTTTATGAAACCCATTATCTGCACATACACGCAGGTGTGAGGTATACCCTCGGAATTGCAAAAGTTGTTGTTAAATTTCCAAAGTGTTAGTAATTATTTCTCTTCACGATTTATGAAAAATGATTCATTGAAATTAAGAATATTACCTAACATATGAAGGAATACTGATTGAATTTTTACATTGTTGATTTTGACCTAGAATATTAATAAAAATAAAAAACAAATGTTTTTGTTCATGTTTTACTAAATTTCAAGACATACTTTCTTCAATTTTTAATACAAGTAAATATTTGTGTCATTAGTGTGCACCATTTTTGGAAGAAATAAAATACTGGAATGCAATGAGCAATTACTATGCCAGTGTAAATAAACATTATATTTCGGTATGTTAAAATGAAATATAACTGAATCCGACATTGTGATATAATATTTGTTCATAACTGTGTAAGTTTCATACAATTTCATAAAATTGTTGCATAGAATGTGGAACGAACACACAGGAAATTAATTCAACTAATGTTTAACTTGATGTTTAATAAACAGGATACATGTCTAATATTGATCTATTTACATACACACGATCTGTTGGTGTTCTATTGTTCCTTTGCATTTAATAGAAATGTCCTGTGTGAATCAATGATAAATCGTTTTCTTTCTTACATACAATACTAATAAAAAATATCGAGAACTTGAGCCCATTTAATTGATACTAATAAATACACATGATCTATCAGAGAAATTTGTAATTAATAACGTGTCAATGTTTAATATTTAAACTTCAAATTTAACATATATTATAAAATCAAGTTATATTATAAAATTTATTTTATGTGTTAATTTAAATCAAACAGTTATTACCAAATAAATCCTTACATATTAATGAATACTTTAACGTTTATTTGTTTTCACTCCCCCAATCGAATACACTTATAGTAAGGAAGAGTATACTACAGGGTGACAATGATCTGACTCCAGAAAAAAAAGTAGAAAGTGACGTCACCTCTCAATAACCAATTAAAAATATCTTAAAGAACACTTTTAAAACACATCATATCCTCGTAAATATTTTACAATCTTCGGCATTGAATATTATTTTTCAAATACAGGTCCCTGTTTTAAGCGGAGAGGAGCTATTATGTTTCAGGGTAAATAGAATAACTGAGTTGGAAATAGAGAAAATGTATTTAAAATAAAGATTACAAAATATACCAGGCAAACTTTTCAAAATATAGCAAGATAAGAAGCCCCATTTTCTGTCCTCTTTCATTATGATTAGATCATTCTGACTGCAAAATGACGAATATCTCAATCCCAAATGGTTTTAAAAGAGCACTTTTATAAAAACAAACCAATATTGACAAATTTTTGAAATATCAGATACTTTTGAAACAAAAGGTCTTTTTGCGAGTAATGCGATTGAAAAAAACACGTGTCCTTCAAGATGGTGACCCGCCCAAGTGCGACACGTGCAAGTACGATTCGCTCAATCGCGACTTGCTCAAGCGGTGGGCATGAGCAAAAGTCGCCGGCAATATCTCGTGTGGAGGACGGGACAGAGCGGCTGCGCGAGTGGGATTTTAACAATTATGTTTAAGAGTGGATTCAAAAAGTTTACTTGAAACGGATGAAATGTGTATAAAACCAAACTACAAACCATATCAGACCAAATTGTAAAAATAAATCAAAACCTGGCCTTAAAATGAAGCCCTGTTTTGAGTCAGTCTATTCTGTTTATAACATTCTGACCTATTAACCTCATCTGACCACAATTTTATCATGACAAGTGACATGCAAAGTGACGTCACCACTTGTATATATATATATATATATATATATATATATATATATATATATATATATATTGGGTCGGATTATTGCATGTCACTTTGTCTCATGAAAAATTGTGGTCAAAATATATATATATATATATATATATATATATATATATATAATGAACAATTCGGTTGAAAGAGCATTGTTATTACACCACACATCAGCCTTTACAGTACTTGACAATTCCCTACATTGATTAATATTCCTCAAATAAGGCAGCACTGATACACTGCGAAAGAACAGGCGTGCCTCAAGGCGTGGGCGCGGGTCGGCGGTGCACGTGTCTGCGGCAGTAGCCGGTGTGTGCGTCGGGGCAGGCGGGCGGCGCGGGCGGGGCGGGCGGCGTGGGCGGGTCGTGCTGGTCCAGCGCCTGCAGCGGGTGGTCGTCGCCCGGGGCCGGGTACCTGCAGAGGCCGTCGGCGCCGCGCCTCGTGGGCCAGCGCAGGTGGTTGTCGGGCCCAGCGGTGCACGCTGCGGCGCCGTACGCGTCGAACGCCACCGCGTACGCCCCGCACAGCTCCTCGGGCGTGCGGCACGCGCCGTCCACGGCTGACAGCACGCGCCCGGCGCCGCACGGCAGCGCGCGGCACACGCCCACCTGCGCACGCGCGAAACACCGCCGTCGGATGGTTGCTCGCTGTGGTGGGCACTCGCGCATTTGGGCGAGTCGCGATTAAGCGAGTGCGCTTGAGCGAATCGCACTTGAGCGAATCGCACTTGAGCGAATCGCACTTGAGCGAATCGCACTTGAGCGAGTCGCACTTGAGCGAATCGCACTTGAGCGAATCACGCTTGAGCGAATCGCGCTTGAGCGAATCGCGCTTGAGCGAATCGCGCTTGAGCGAATCGCCCTTGAGCGAATCGCCCTTGAGCGAATCGCACTTGAGCGAATCGCACTTGAGCGAATCGCACTTGGGCGAATCGCACCTGAGCGAATGGCACTTGAGCGAATGGCACTTGAACGAATCGCACTTGAGCGAGTCGCACTTGAGCGTGTCGCACTTGAGCGAATCGCACTTGAGCGAATCGCAAATTGAGCGAATCGCACTTGAGCGAATCGCTTTGAGCGAATCGCACTTGAGCGAATCGCATTGAGCGAATCGCAAATTGAGCGAATCGCACTTGAGCGAATCGCACTTGAGCGAATCGCACTTGAGCGAATCGCGCTTGAGCGAATCGCGCTTGAGCGAATCGCGCTTGAGCGAATCGCACTTGAGCGAATCGCACTTGAGCGAATCGCACTTGAGCGAATCGCACTTGAGCAAATTGCACTTGAGCAAATCGCACTTGAGCAAATCGCACTTGCGCGAGTCGCGAATCGCACTTGCGCCAGTCGCAAATCGCACTTGCGCGAATGGCACTTGCACGAATCACACTTGTGCGAGTCGCATTTGCACGAGTCGCACTGAGCGAGTAGCACTTGAGCAAATTGCTCTTGACTGAGTGCAGTTCAGCGATAGGGCAACTGTTTGTTTTTAGGTGAAAGCCATCCAAAAGTAACAGCACTTAGAAACTAAACACTAGAAAAGACATGTCCAAAACTAAAGGCTAATTATTTTCTAATTAAATGTCCTATTCTCGAAATTTAGGCGCTTGTGAATTTCTTAAAATTGTGGGCGAGAAGCTTTAGTCTAAGCAGCGTCCACCTAGGAACTACAGCTTATGATTGTTGAAAGTCCACGCAAATGCATCCAAAATTAAAGGTCGATTAATTCCTAAATAAATAAAACTATTTCACCACATTTTCTTTCAAAAATTAGGGTTGTACAAAGGAAAACGTTCCCATACGTTGTTTTGGGATAAAATACCAACACTCTAACACGACACAAAAAATTACAGCGCATTACCTGAAATTTAAGGCTAATTTTAGGCCTTAAAATTTTCAGCCACTATTTTTCAAATATTTAGGATTGTATAAAGTAGAATAGGTCACGTACGTTGTTACGGCCTGAAATAAACAAAACTTCCAAAACATATTAAAAAAGGATGTCAAGACCCTAAAACACAAAAACTATTTGTCCTGTCATACCCTAACATATTTTGTATGCTACTAGAAATTAGCTGAAAATCAAATCAAATAAGCTTTATTAGAGATATTTCATCGCTTTGCATAACAAAGTATTATTCATTTATCAATATTCCTCCCTAACTTTTAATGTTTTGCAGCGTAATACTTGTGAAAATATTTTTATATCCCAGCTCTTACGGATTCGTAAACTATATTATCAACTTTCTAGTATTCTCTCATTCCATATTTTGCAAAACTACGGTGCTACCATTTGCATTTGTATTTGAACAGTTTTACGCGATCGCAAATCACTAAAGACAATACTTTTTATTGACTCCCGAGCGTATAACTTCACAATTATAACGAAGAGAATAACTTCCCTAAAAATGATGGAATCTATGTCACAGTGATGTCATTTTAAACAATTGCACAAAACTGAAATCGCCCCAAAAACTTTTTAAAAACGAATGAAAAATTATTGACGTCAGTTTAACTAAATTTCTATTTAAAAAACAAGCTTTTTATGGCTTAGCCATCTCCTCAGACCTGGGTCAAGGCCATAAACATCAGGCCTGGGACGTACGTGCAAGTTAGAGTTTGACTACGAATGTGGGAAGAAAATCCGATGGCAAAATGATGTATAAATAATTAAAAGCATGGAATCATTCAAATGAAATTTTGAAACTGTCAACATAGTTCAATATTATTTCTGTACCAATACGAGCAACTCTTCAGTATATCAATTTTCTTAATTCTAATAGCCTAATTCTTAGAACGACACTTGCTTACTTGGATCTTGTCCGCTAAAAAATGGTCAGAATAAGTTGACGGTGTACAAGAAAAGTATCAGATCTCAGATCTTGCCATAAGTTATCATTTTGTAGGAGTGTTTTTATTTGTGTGATCAGAACCATTATTTGGAGCCCAGAGACAAAATGGTTTTGCTGTACCCACGGGTGTTTTTGCATTATTTCTATGAAACTTTTACTGGTAAAAAATATATTTTTAGCACGCCGTGCGCGAAATGCGGCTTCTCGTGCTTGTTTTCCATGTGCTGCCTTGCGTTTCACTCACGGCGTGTTAAAAAGTATTATATGCAACACAGGCGCCAGGTGATTCGTTCCCTGCGATTGGTCAAACTCGACTCGTGCGTCAATCATATAGAATGCACCCTTGTTCAGTAAACTACATTTTTTCTATTCATATTATTTCCCTAGAGCCTAAAATAAGGATTTCCCAGTTTAGTCCTTCGTGCCGAGCAGTGCGCTGGCGATCCGTTCTAGAGATGGGCTTAACAGCTTTTCTTCAATAACTGTTATCGCATTAACAGTAGACTCGTAATAACTGTTATTAATAACAGGTCCATGATCAGCAACCTAACATGGCCGACTGCTACGGGCACATCCGTAAGCTGTTATGGGCACATCCGTAATATGTGCCAGTCGGCCCCAGTCGTTGACGGCCTCCTCCCGGTCGAGCAGAAGCCAGTTTAAGTTTCGCAGCACTTTTGAGAATCACCGCATGCGCAGAAGATCGATATTCGTCAGATAAGACAGGCGCAAACTGTGCTGTTATTTCGCGTAACAGTTACACAACTTTAACTGTTAATAAATAACAGCTGTAAAATAAATGCTATAGCTACGAATAATAAAAATAATAATAATAATAATAAGGGCAGCTAATAATAATAAAGAATACTAAGGATATAATAGGGGATATAAAGATAATTATAACTGTTAAGGGCACATCTCTAATCCGTACCAGTCGGCCTGAGCCGTTGACGGCCTCCTCCCGGTCGTGCAGCAGCCAGTTTAAGTTTCGCAGCCCTTTTGAGATCTACGCATGCGCAAAAGATCGATATTTGGTCCACTAAGACGGGCACAAACTCTCTACTGTTATTTCGCGTAACAGTTATGAAACTTTAACTGTTAATAAATAACAGGTGTAAAATAAACAGTATAGTTAGAAATAATAATAATAATAATAATAATAATAATAATAATAATAATAATAATAATAATAATAATAATAATAATAATAATAATAATAATAATAATAATGGCAGCTATTAATACTAAATAATACTAAGGAAAGTTACAAATAACAGCTGTTAAGGGCACATGGCTAATCCGTACCAGTCGGCCCGAGCCGTTGACGGCCTCCTCCCGGTCGAGCAGCAGCCAGTGGCCTTGCGCGCAGGGCCCGCGGCGCCACAGCTCGAAGCAGAGATCTCGCTCGGCGAGGTAGACGCGGCCGTCCAAGAAGCAGAGCCGCTCCGTGCGCGAGCAGGGCACGGCGGCGCGCGGGGTCGCGGCCTGCGCCGCCCACGCCAGCAGCGGCAGCTGCGCCGCGCCCAGGGCTGGCACCTTGCACACCCCCTCGCCTTCGCCCTCGCCATGGCCCGCCTGCAACACAACAGAGACGCCGCCATCGTCTACGTGATTGATTGTTAGTGATTCCGGGCGCGTCAACTACTAGGCAAGTACTAGGTAACACAACAGAAACGCACCATTATGGTGATTGATTGATTCTTAGTGATTCCGGGCGCGTCAACTGCTGTCCAAATACTAGGGAACACAACAGAGTTGCACCATTGAGATGATTGATTCATTGTTAGTGATTCCGGGCGCGTCAACTGCTGTTCAACTACTAGGGAACACAACAGAGAAGCACCAACATGATTGATTGATTGATTGTTAGTGATTCCGGGCGCGTCAACTGCTATGCAACTACTAAGCAACACAACAGAGACGCACCATCATGATGATTGATTGTTAGTGATTCCGGGCGCGTCAACTGCTATGCAACTACTAGGCAACACAACAGAGTCGCACCAGATTGATTGATTGTTAATGATTCCGGGCGCGTCAACTGCTATGCAACTATTAGGCAACACAACAGACGCCACCATCATGATGATAGATTGATTGACTGTTAGTGATTCCGGGCACGTCAATTGCTATGCAACTACTAGGTAACAACAGAGACGGACCATCATGACGATTGATTGATTGATTGTTACAGATTCTGGGCGCGTCAATTGCTATGCAACTACTACGCAACACAACAGAGACGACACCATTATGATGATTGATTGATTGTTAGTGATTCCGGGCACGTCAATTGCTATGAAACTACTAGGCAACACAACGAAGACGCACCATCATGATGACTGATTGACTGTTAGTGATTTCGGGCGCGTCAATTGCTATGCAACTACTAGGCAACACAACAGAGACGCACCATCATGACGATTGATTGATTCTCAGCGGTTCTGGGCGCGTCAACTGCTATGCAAGTACTACGCAACAAAACAAAGACGACACCATTATGATGATTGATTGATTGTTAGTGATTCCGGGCGCGTCAATTGCTATGCAACTATTACGCAACACAACAGACGCCACCATCATGATGATAGATTGATTGACTGTTAGTGATTCTGGGCACGTCAATTGCTATGCAACTGCTAGGCAACACAACAGAGACGCACCATCATGACGATTAATTGACTGTTAGTGATTTCGGGCGCGTCAATTGCTATGCAACTACTAGGCAACACAACAGAGACGCACCATCATGACGATTGATTGATTCTCAGCGGTGAACAATAATTAAAAAAGAGGTTTCTCCGAGAAGTGAAGTCTTATATTATTTATGAATTATCTACTAGATAACAAAACTTTTGTTAATTCTCCTTATCATTTTTGACTTTAGTTTGAGAGATATCAATTAAAAATTAATAAACACGACCACCGTCAAATTACCACCTCCGTGAGTATTAATGATTTCTAATATATGTATGTCGATTGTTATCAGACGATGTTTTATTAACATCGATGCTCTAATTAAATCCATGTTTAGAAACATCTATGTTTTGTGTTCGATGTTGCGCTTCTACAACACAAGCCTTAAGGTATTTTTACATGGTACAGTTTTCGTTTAGATAGTTCTTACAGAAAGTGCAGTTCAGGCTAAATGATTTTTGCATGAAAACGTTAAAACTATTTCGAGATGGCGCATTAGTCACAATCGTACACACCGGAAGCGGTGGCTCAGTGCATCAACTGATGTCACTGTAGTGCCTCCGACCGGCAGGTCCTTGGCAGGTCCTTGGCAGGACCCGCAGGTCCCGACGGCGGCAGGATTTTTTGATACCAGCTTTTCAGCTACGTCGAATTCAGTCGCTCTCTGGAGAAGAATTCTAGCGGCCATTTGCTCTGATAGGTAGTTTTCCGTGGTTTCTTCAATCAACACCAGACGAATGTCGGAACAGTACCCTAACAAACGGGCCACGGACCACGCGCGATCTGTCCTTCCTCTTCCTTGTTCTATCCTCACTCCTTACACACACATACACTAACATGCACTACACTACCACACATGCAGGGAACGGTCGGGAGCTTAGAGCTTGTCCCGACTGGGGTGGTGCCCCACTGGTGGGAGATACTGGTTGAGGAAAACCCCACTAGCCGACGGTAGGTCGGCGGCGGATCTCACCATCCTGTGGGGGAAGTACACCTCCACCACCCGAGAGAAACCACGCACCACACTTTCGGGACCAAGGACCATAGTAGTTGACGCGCCCGGAATCACTAACAACCAACCAACTGCAGACGTACACTCATTGACTGTGGATCCTCCTCCTGTTCGTTGACATTAATCCAACGCCTTCTTTTGGGCAGGGTAGGAAATGGAAGGATTGGTTAATCCGTTTGGCGATTCACAGTGGTTTGGTAAAGCGCTATCCACGCCACTACAAAAGAATACGGATACCTGTTGCGAGATTCGAACCTACAATCCTTTGAATCGAGTCTTGTGGTGTGTCCGTATTAGCAAACGCGGCTACCTAGTTCGGCTTTTGATGCATTGTATACAATGCAACTAAAGGAAGAATTATAAAGCCAGTGTAAATTGCCGGCGGCTCTTAAGCATTTTAACGGTTGCTTTTCATAAGATGATCCAATCAAATTGCAAGAAATGAATGTGTTGTATTGAAAGTTGGCGTAGAAGAACTCCTATAGAAAGAAAAAATCGTATTATTCCCACATACTGCTTTGTTCACGATATTGATCTTAATCCGTACATTAATTTGCATATTTCTTGGGTCTGGTATCAAGAATGCGAATTCCTCCTAATTCCGAACTAAGCGCACAATAAAAATTAACTACAAGCATTATTGTCAAGAAGAATACTTGAACCTCAGACCCTTCTTTTGAAGCGGCTTGCTAGTAGTTGCTAACAGATTTTGCCATTCACTCAAGCATCATTATCAAAGAAATATAATTGATCAGTTGAAATTGGTCTTTCAGCATTTCGTCACCTTCACGACTTTACACCAAATTTGAAAAATAAATAATTATTATCTGCAGTGAGTGATATTATGGGATACACTGTCGTTTGTTTATTATTTTTCACGATACAATTATAATTTCAAAGTATAACTATAAGTCGAGTTTGAATAACTAGAATGTCTTTTTCTTCTATACGTTTATGAAATAACTTTCAAAAACCACCTGCTTTCAATACGTCTTTGATCATTTACTTAAAAAAATAAGATTCATCGAAATCTGCTAAATGACATACTGGGGAAATGATCGAGAGGTGTTCTAAGCTTAAATCACTGATCATGAGGACTAATTTGTCGAATAGAAATTGTATGTTTCGCAAATTTGAGCGCAATTTCATGGCATTGTTGCGTTTGTAAGAAGGCACGTTGGCATACACGTTCATCAATATTGTTGCGACAAGTGGAAGAAACACTAATTTCTTCTTCTGATATTTTCTGAAGCAGGTCTCACTCATTTCAGATGTTTTCATCGGATTGCTCATGTTTATCATCTCCACATCAAGCTTTGCTTTAGCCATGCTTCTACTTTCGTAGTGTGCGAGTGTGCAAGTCCGGTTTTTGGAGCTGTTTTCCAAAATGGGAAGTTATTTGAAAAGACATCAACTGCGATTGAGGATTGCGTTTTACGTACGAACGGAGGAATGCAATCAGAGAGAACAGGAACAGGGATCTTTCTTTTCAGGACGAAAGACAAAAATCCTTTGAATAAAAGAGGTTCGTAAAGACGTAAATAAAACGTTGAATCAGAGAAGAGGAAGTAGAGAACGGAGTAGCTTACAGTACAAGAATTGATGTGAAAGATCGTAACAGAAAACAATAACGTTGTGAAATTGTAATTGTAGATTACTGAAAATGGTGAACAAATTAAAAAATAAGACAATAAATGTAGGATTTCGTTCTCAAATCTCTTTTACGACACATGATAAAAACTTATCATACATGATTTTTGTCTTTATGTGTTGAGGTTAATATCAACTTTGTTGATTACCATTTTCGTGCTTTAAAAAAGTTCTTAACAATATAGCCAAATGTCGATTTCTCTGAAATTTTTTGTCAGGTGTACATGAAGGTATTATTCAAACACTGAAACTTCACATTTAATTTACACTTGTGTGTGAAACTTTTGTAGATGTTTTTTTAAGTAAACCTACTTTCTTAATGGTCTTTTTTCAATGACTTATGGTTTTCTTTGATTAAATATTCTACTTGTGTGCCAACATTAACTTAAAACTATTGTTTGTTACCTGCCGTCAATGCAGGAAGAAATTCAGAAATACTAATCTCCGAAAAAGTTTGAATACAAATCTTGCTTAAAATCATCTTATTTTAAAAGTAAATATTTGTCTCTAATATTACAAAAGATATCGTTTTGGAAAATTTTGATGAAAAAATCTCTGAACATACTCAAAACCTTTTTTACGTTTTACTTACATTTTTTTCTGTGACTCAGTAAGAGCAATGTTTATCTCTTAATAAAAACTGGCGTACCCGTGCGAGAACTCTCGCATGATAAACCTCACCCTCTTCCCTATTTTTGCATTTCCATATTAAGTCTGTAATACACCTGTTATACTTCGTCACTTGTTCTATATGTCTCCTTGTAATTGATAAAAATACAATACACCCTTGTCAAAACAATCTATTCTCATTTAACATTATTAACGAGAAGATAGGCACAACCGTGTAATTCAGTCGCGTAGAATATCAAGTAATTAGTTTAATTTCTCATACAGTTGTAAATTCTACAGGCTCTGACCAGAATCGAAAAACGCCGAACCAGCAAAATTATATTAGAATGTTTAAGAAGATCTCATCCTATAGAATACGATGTGGGGACGATTTCTTAAAGGCCTGTGGCCTCAAAATTTTAGTTTTTATGGCACTGAAACGCTTAGTTTAGGAGTTATTTAATAAGATAGACTCAAATCCGGTCGAGTGTTGCAGGTTGCATTTGACATGAATATTTATATGCTTTTTTAAACAATTCCTTAATTTTTTAAAGTGAAAGTGCAATTCGTCACGTCTCCGTGATGAAACAAACGAAAGTGCAATTCGCTTTCTTTAGAGACTTCATTTGTAAATATTGATTGCTCGTGAGAGTCGTAAAAGATACGTCTACAACTGAAATAATTTAGGAAGCGATGCTAACAATGACGGAGGAAATACGAAAGTATTGTGTCAGTCTTTGGAAAGTTACCGGTGTTATATAGATAAATAAAATAAAGAACCGGCATTTTCAGTAAGGATTAATAAAGATAACATTTTAAGTTAATTAGTTAGTTAATGCCTTATTTTACGTGGCGAGACTCGGGCCATCAGGCCCGCTCTTCCGTCTAACCACGCAAATTTCGTTACCCTCCTTTCACCACCTAGCGGAGAAAGGAGGTATTATCTTGGGCGACGAAATAGGCGAATCTCAATTTTGCTCAGAGGCTTCTTTTAGGCTTGAGGATATTTTACATGCAGTAAATCTACTACATGGGACAGCCGGCTTTACTTCCCCCTCCGAAGGAAGGCGTACGAAGGGCTTTTTCGCCCGCCCAATTTGCATAAAAGAAATGAACTCCAAAAGCCGTTGTAATCTGATTTCATACCGTATGCGTTTGAATGAATTTTGATTATTTTTATCATTTAACGAAAGAATGAAGCGGATGTAAACAAATCGGAATGTATCTCTCCCCTGAAACGCGTGGTCCGTGGTCATTGAACTGTCATCTTACCTGCTGTCAACGCTCCAGTGTCACCACAGGCTGTTCACGAAACTTATTCATCCACGCGTAGCACAATACTCTTGTATACAATTTGCAAGGCGCAAAAGAGATATGGACGTCAGCTAGATAATTCGGGACGATACTGCTTTGCAGTAATCTATCAATGAATTAACATGAAAATTTATTCATTACTTATACGAAAAAAAGTCTTTCATTCTGAATCTGGTAAAATCTCCATCGTTTATCAATTTTTGGTTCCGTATTCTTCTTGCGTAATGAATTGTATTGAACACGTTTGAAATAGCAGTTGTTTCTCCATATTTTGTCGGCTTTTCTCGCAAATGTGCAATTTCAGACGATGGCGATAGGGATAATTCTCAACAAGTCACGTAAGTGAACAATGCACCATTGGTATACGCGCACATTTTCCTGAGCCCCGAAATGTCTACCCTCCCTCCTTTGACAACATTAGGTGAATTAAGAATAAATTATAGCAAGGAGCGTTGTAGACTCTTGGAATTTTCCACAAACTATCTTCGATAAAAAGTGCTCATCTTCCAGATCCCTATGTGCCCTACACGTTTATACCACTTACTCCGAGACATCCCGCATATTAAGTGGAATAATCATTGCATATTAATATTATTTGTCTTTGGTAGAGTATTTTAATGGCAATAAAATTGAGCTAATAATAATTTTCATTTACTCAGTCACTGCGAAATAGTGAGAAATGGTAAATTCCTGTTTCATCTTTTTAGGAAACATACGTTATATACTTTAAATTCATTGTACCTCAAATACAACTAAAATTTAAAATATATTTGTTTTTAATATTTTACAATTGAACATCCCGCATTTATAATACTATTTTTAAAACATTATGAATCTAAAATGTATGATCCCTCTAAACTAAATTTTACTAACAGCATTTCCAATACAGTCAAATATTTTTACATAATTATATAAAAATAGAGCTGGTATTATTAATTATCATACAATTTACAAAAAAGTAATTAATTTATAATTTCATTTAGTTTCAACAAACGAATAAAAGTTAACTTCGTCACCAGTCACCTCATGTCCCTGTGACCTCTTCAGACAATTTTTTTCGATTTTCTCCCTTTTTGGCTCTACATGTAAGAGTTGTACATGAAAAGAAACATATCACGTTTTAACTTACTTTGCAAGTAATACAGAGACCAACTAAATGTAATTGCATGATATAAGCTTATACCGATTTGAAATAAATTTCACTGAAAGGAAAAAAATCCTAATTTTTTTGTACATTGAATTCTTCAAATATTTCGGTCCAACATACTCTACATGCTTTAAAAAGTTCAAAAAGTTCATATGAATTGTTTTTACGGTTTCCCGCACATCACCACAGAGTGATTCGAATAAGAATTTGAAATATTTTTAGTGGAGAGAGCAGAACAATAAAGAGGATTTCATTGCAATATTGATTGTTATCGTGAAACCCCTAATGAACAATAGCTATTACAAATGGATACTACACTCGACGCATTTACAGGGAAAGATGGCTCAGTGCATCAACTGACCTTCACTGGAGTACCATTGACCAGGAGGTCCTAGATTCGAGTACCGTCGACGGCAGGATTTTCGACACTAGCTTGTCAGTTAGGTCGAGTTCAGTCGCAGTCAGGAGGAGAATTCTAGCGGCCGGCTGTTCTGACCGGTAGTTTTCCGTGGTTTCTCCGATGAACACCGGCGAATACCGGAGCAGTACTCTAAAAAACGGGCCACGGACCGCGTGCGATCTTTCCTTCCTCTTCCTTGTCCTATATTCACCCCTTACACACACATTTACACTAACATGTACTACACTACCACACATGCCGGGAGACCGGTCGGGAGCTTAGAGCTTGTCGCGGCTGGGGCGGTGCGCTGCTGGAGGGAGATACCAGATTGGGGAAATCCCCGGTAGCCGACGGTAGGTCGGCGCCAAATCTCGCCATCCACCGGGGGAAGACCACCGCCACTTCGCGAAGAAAAAAAATGCACTATACTTATAGGAATGATGACTTCAGCAGTTAACGCACCCGACATGTCAATCTACCATGATGCGTTGACAATGTATCATTTTCAGTATCTCAAAATACCTTTTTCAAAAGGAAGTAACACTTAATGTAAAACTTGTAATTTTTATGCGAGGCAATGTGTGAGTAATTTGCAATGAAAGATTACATCTCACTTTTGCGCAATGGAGAGGACATGCGTCTTCACCGTTCCGCTCTAATCCAACGTGCCTACTATAAAAGTACTTGTTCTTTATACCATAAACTTACTTGTTCTTTTGAAGGTATTTCAACGGGCTGTTGCTTTACTGGACAATCTTCACCAGCACAACTACACTCTGTCTCTCCAAACAAATTCTCCGACGACCGAAGACCTGGCTGAGCGTAACACACTTCGCGCAGAGCCGCGTGGTCCAAGCACGCCCCGTCCCGAGCCATTCGAAACTTCCCCGGCTCCTCGCACAAATACCGCTTCACGCACGACGCAACCACTCTCCCGGACCCGTGCAGAAACTCGTGCTTGTCCACGCGCAGCTTCTCGTCCCAGGCGCACGGCCCGCGGTCGCCGTACAGGTAGCACTTGCCGTCGGGCGGGTAGTGCAGCCATCCGCGCGCCAGGCAGAACCTGTCGGCGCGTGTGCAGGGTACCTCGCGCCCGGTGACGGTGTCGTTGGCGAAGTACGTCTCCCAGGGGGCTGTGGCTGGGGCTGCGGCGGCGGAGGGGGCGTGGCCGGCGCCGGGGCGGGCGCCAGCAAGGCCCCATGCGCACGCCACGAGCAGCTGTAGGAGGCCGCGGCGCGCGCGGGAGGCCATGGCGAGAGTGGATGGAAGGCAGGCGTGCGTCCGCCGCCGAGTGCGCGCCGTGAGGGAGCTGGGAAGCCGCCGCCTCCGCCGCCGCCACCGCCGCCGCCTCCTCCGCTGTCTCCGCCGCCTCCGCCGCCACCGCCGCCTCCGTCACCGCCGCCGCCGCGCTGGCTCCGCCGCCACCGCCACCGCCACCTCCGCCGCCTCCGCCGCCACCTCCGCCGCTGCCTCCGCCGCCTCCGCTTCCGCCGCCGCCACCGCCGCCTCCGCCACCGCCACCGCTGCCTCCGCCGCCGCTACCCGACCGCGCAGACCTTCACCTGCTGAACGGCCGACACCGACGCACACTGCTACTACTCACCGTCTGCACAGGCAAAAGAGCACCACCGCGAGCTATCTCTTTCTCTTAAAAATGTATTTGGATCCCTACATTTAAAGCCAGCAAATTAACTATAAATAAATAATTGTAACTATAAAAAAATATCGATTGATTGATTGATTTTTTCGTGTTTCCGGGCGCGTCAACTGCTTCGTTCATTAGTCCCGTTAGTGTAGTGCATGTTTTTTTCTCGGGAGAGGGCGGTGATCTTCCACCACTGGATGATGAGATCCGGCGCCGACCTACCGTCGGCTAGTGGGGTTTCCCCCTAACCAGGACTCTCCCACCTGCGGGGCACCGCCCCAGCCGGGACAAGCTCCAAACTCCCGACCGGTCTCCCGGAATATGTGATAGTGTGGTGCATGTTAGTGTAAGTGTGTGTGTAAGGGGAGAGGATAGGACAAGGAAGAGGAAGAACAGATCGCACGCGGTCCGTGGCCCGTTTGGTAGGGTACTGCTCCGGCATTCGCCTGGTGTTGATCGGAGAAACCACGGTAAACTACCGATCAGAGTAGCCGGCCGCTAGAATTCTCCTCCAGATCAGACAAGAGGAATACAATTTCCAACACGTACAGGGATTAAAAGGAACCTATGCAGCTTCGGGATAAGTGGAAGATGTTTGATCGATTGATAGATATTTTGTAGTGCGAAGAAACATCAATCAATCACTACACTTACGAGACTACTGGTCTCCTGCTAAAGTCAATCGTTTTGTAGGTGTAGTACATGTTTTTATTACGGTAAGTAATGGCCATCTTACCCCGCTGGATGTTCAGATTCGAACTACATTTCCGGTAGCGGGGTTTTCCCCAATAAGGAATCTATATCTCCCACCATGGGCACCGCCCCAGTCGGGACAAGCTCTAATTTCCTTACCCCAGGAGCAAACGGATGTTTGTCCTCTGAGGTTGAGAATGCGTGACACTGCGTGTGCGGCGGAGCAGGAAGACTGCTTGGTCCGTTGCAAGAGCCACCGGCAGCGAAACGGCGTCGGGGAGGGGGGCGGAAGGAGCGAGCAGGGCCGGCGCCTACGGCGACACGGCACGGGCCGCGTCGTAATTGTGATACCACTTATCAGCGCTAAGTATGATCCGAGTGGCTGTGCGAGGTAAGCAACAGTTCTAAACACAACTCCGATGTTTAGATTGTATTCTGTCTTCACATTACTTTTGTTTACATTACTCCTCTTTTACATCACTCCTGTTTTACATTACTCCCCTTTTACTTTATTCCCCTTTTAGTATTGTATTCCCCTTGTACATTATTCCACGTTTACATTACTCACTTTTACAGTACTTCCTTTTACATTACTTCCTTTTACAATATATTCTTTTAAGTTTTTCCCTTTTACATTACTTTCTTTTACGTTACTCCCTTTTTTTATTACTCCCTTTTACTTTACTCTCTTTTACATTGCTCTTTTGACAATAGTTTTCTTTCCGATAGATGTACTTCCTTTATTATCCTCTTTAGATTCAAGTTGTTACTTTAAAGTCATTACAATTTATTCACACCTATTCTTCTTTTCCTTTCCTTTCCATCCTATTTCTTCTCCTTACGTTTCCTTACCCTGCTATCATAACTTATACCAAAGAGAGAACTCTTTTACTCTTGTGCTTATACAACAATTAAGCTCTTGGATGGGATCTAAGTGATGACTGACGATGATGTGATTATGAAGGGTGGAGACAAAGAGAAAAAGAAAATTACGATAAAGATGGAATAGTTGAATTAATTTCAGGAGCAGAAATTAGCCCTCGAAATCGATCTGTTGACTACAAATTCCACATGGTTCGGCCGGAAGATCGAACCTCGACCCAAGCGTTGGGAGGTGAGCAGTCTGACTGCTAAAACCTAAGCGCCTTTCAACTGTCAAATAATTACGCCGCATACCAAGAGCAACACAAATTACGTATAGAAAGTTCATATTCGCAAAATAGGTCTTTGCCGTAAATTACTTCATCTATGTCAGTGCACTAACGTTGATTTGTGCACATGCATGTACTTCTATGTGGATAAAAGCTTTCATGAATTTTATATTATCTTTCCTGGGGCAAAATAAAAGATTTGTTTAAAACAGCTAAACCATTACTAAAGTCTTTATTCAAAACGAATGTAGTGTTGGTTGTAGTCACTTCTAAACATAAATGTATATAATAATATTATTATATTTATATGAATTAACATAAATGTATATACAGTTACGTAATAAATGTTTCTTAAACGTTCCTAAATGTTTCGGACAAGATAATTGCATTAAAAAATAACATCAAAACCTTATATGCATTTTGGTTCTTTTCAAAACATTGTTTATGAAGTAGATTTTGACAGTTCAGCTTCGTTAACATTTCTTCGGGCGGCTGCCTAGCTAGCAGCTAACGGCTAAAAGAAATTTGTAATTTCCCCACAACCTAATTCTTGTATCTAAGTTTGAAAAAAACTTTAATAGGTGTTGATGCTTGAAGTATGATTATACCACATCCCTATCTTTCGTCAAGATTTTAGATCGAACACCAATTCATAGTGTCTCAAACCTTTGGTTTACAGTTTTAAGCATAAAAAGCATATACATATATTTACTCTATTCTGTGTTTTAAAAAACAAAGTTTCAACTCGGTGTAGAAAGTAATAATTATTACCAGTACATTAATAACTCACGTTTCTTTCACTCACACTGAAGTAATTGCGAAGAAATACTTCTTCTGACATAATTGCATTGATCAAACCCACATTAATTAATTCCTTTGTTTGCCGAGGTTCAGATCGTCCCCCTTAGCAAAGCAAATTGCGTTCATTCCTGGAAGTAGTTTTTCAGCCAACTGTCACGAGCAGGATTCTCATGTGCCTCAGTGCATGTGGATTTGTAGAGAACGTTCGCTCAGAGTGCCTACTTTTTGTCGAATATTTTGCCACAGAGTGATAACAAAGCTTTCCTGTCGGCTTTTCATGGAAATTCTTGCCCCCAGACATCTGCTGCAGATGTGAATATTTGCGTAAGTTTTTGATGTATGGAGTCGCTTTGCTTGAAATATTTTTGCTCCTGGACATCGCGAATTTTGAATCACATATATCCTTCATTAAAATTTAAACACTTTATTCCTAGAATCCATAAAGTCATTTACATTTCATTCAATGATGTAGTAAGGTACACCTTCACAAATTGAGATTACTGTACACAAGGGAAAAACTTTACATTAAAATCGAAAATAAATCAAAGTTACGAGGATTGATTTGAACGCACGAGAAAATACCGGGGGAGTAATCGAATTTATCATTAACACTAGAAGGACCGAGATTTCGTTCTACCTACAAGGACCGTTGTGTGTCATTTTGACACATAATCTCCTGGGCATTTAAAAAGCTAATATTATATATTTTCTCACTTACTATGTTTAAAAGAGGATAAATGAATAAATGCGCATATTTCTGGATAATTTAATACATTATATTTAAGCAATTATGAAGTTACAAAATACTAAATTGTAAAAAAATATTACAGAACTTGAATTATTAGACACAGTTCAGAGAAATGAATGAAAACACTAATGAATCTCTGTTAGTTTATGTTTGAATATTTTATGTGTATAATAATGTAGAAAAAAATTAATTACAGTTGATGCATATTGATTGTTTCTCACAACATTTTCCACAAACAAACTTCCCACACACACAACATGCAGTAGAAGTAAGGTTTTTACACCTATTCTGTCCTTGGCAATGCTTCCTTTTCAAATGACTGGAAGTAGCTGTTTTTTTTATTAACCGTGAGGGGGAAGATTTAACATTTTCTGACAATATTTCATCAACAAACTTGTGAATAAATTGCAATCTACTAATGTTTTTTCCTGCAACTTTCTTGTACAATATCCACGCATTTATTGTTGCGATATCTAGAATATTGTATAAAATGTGAACTGGCCATCTTCTTGTTCCTGCGCGCACTGAATACATACGAACCATCTGATCCAGTGCATCGACTCCGCCTTTGGTTTTATTATAAAACAAAACCGTCTCCGGCTTCTTTTTCCCAGTGTTCTGGGTGCTGATGCTGTCATGCAAGGTGCTCAGGATTAGGACATTTTTATTCTTTTTGCACTTATAGTCTGTAAGAGTTTGACCAAAGTTGTTCTTGTAATATTCTGTGTGATACAACTCCCTTGATTTTTTGAGCGTTTTTGCTTCAGGTGGCAGATCTCGCTGATTCCTTCTCATTGTACCTACGAAGCTTATTTTATTCTTTTTCAGCTTTTCTGCCAGTGACACGGAAGAAAAAAAGTTATAGCAGGTCACGTTCAAGCCCTTCCCCCAGTAAGGTTGCGTGAATTTTAGTACCACATTTTCTGAAAGCGACTGAGATTGAGGTCTTGATTCGTCTTTTCCAAGGTATGGAAAGCCATTTAGAAAATACTTAGTTTCTGTATCAACCAGCATCCAAAACTTTATACCAAATTTGTCTGGTTTATTCGCCATGTATTGCAGAATCCTGCATCTACACTTTGTGGGATAGAGTTGTTCATCAATAGTCAAATTCTCCCCTGGATTGAAACAAGCACATGAATTTTGAACAAAGATTTCCCAGATACTTGATGCAAGTGCGAATTTATCTTTTTTCAGTCGTTCCCTTCTTTGATCCAGCAAGTCGAACCTAAGGAATTTCATAATTTCAAGAAATCTGTTTCTTGACATCGACTTCGAAAATATATTTATACCATAATCTTGTGACCAGCAAATTTTTAGAGGTAGGTGTCTGTGACCGAAAGCTCCTCGGGCATAAATCAATGCAAGAAATACCAATAATTCATCTTTTGATAACATCCAATGTGGATGAGTAATTTGAGCTTTCTTTATTGTACATTTCAAAATTGTGTTCAAAAATGTATCGTTTATCAGCAATCTCAAGGCGCTGAGGGGGGAATCTTCAGTTATATTTCTCTGTGCGTGTTTAGTAGATCCCGGTGCAACACGGAGAATATTATGCGACATGTGTTTGCCATGAACATGAGGATCAAGTAAACTCACCCATTGAGTTCCGTCTGCTGCTTTTCCTACATCATGGGGAATACTGGAAATTTCTTCTTCTTCTTCATTAGAATCTATATCACAATCAGAATCCGAAGAAATACCCGTGATTTCGTCATTCTTGTCATTTTCTTCATCAGAAATATCTCCATCGCTTTCACTGCCACCTTCACTGTCTACTTCAGGAAGATTTTGAAGTTCTCGAAGTATTTCTTTTGCGCTCAGTCCTTTTCCTGTACTCATTATAAAAGTTTTACTCGCACTCACGGCTTCTAAATATGTTCTGCACACGAAAACCTCTCTGAAACAACTACTGTCGATTCGAAAAGAACAGGATGTACCCGGCGATATCTAACGGCTCGCTATCATCACGCATCGAATTTCAAGAAGGCAAAGGAAGGTCTTATCAGTTTGAAAACAAGAGCTATTATACTTCCTTCATGGAAACAAGAATTTGAGACAAAAACTGTGATAGCAAGACAACAAAGTATACTGTGTCAATATGACACATTACGGTCCTTCTAGGTATATCCAATATTTTTTCCAATTCTATGAAACTCACAGAATAAGGCTTTACAACACGTGAAGTTCGTGCACTATAGAAAGCATTTACAAAGAATCAGTTTTCTAACTTTTAAAACTCTAGCACAATGTTGTAGTATGTCCCGCAAATGTGTCATTTTGACACACCCGGTCCTTCTAGTGTTGGTTAAAAGTTTTCACTTACTCCAGCCACGTAACAACGTTGATCAGTTAAGATTTTCAAAGTTGGAAATTCTGATTTTGGCCATTTGTGATTTGTGAGTATTTGCCAAACGAATAACAACCCAGTGCACAAGTGGCCTGGAATGCAGCCTTTATACCCAGGAATAGATTTCATATTTTTTAACACATATATTCATATGGAAGTCAAATAAGCAGAAATAAGATAGGGGTGTCATGGAACAGCTTGGTTTGTAAAATTAATGGAAGACTTTTCCTAGAAACATCAACACTTTTAGGTTAAGATTAAAGTCTAATAATAGTGTAAGCGATAGGATCAGTAGTCTGTGAAGGGCCTCTGCATTTAGTAGGCATGCCTTAAATGGAGTAATTTTGTTCTGTTTATTGAATTTTATGTATTTTTAGTATTCATTAGAATATTATAGTATTAGATGTAAAGTAAGGTGTAAAGAATTTGCGGCCGGGCTTAATGCTCAAAGCAAATTAAATAAATTATCTATCTATATCTAAGTCAAAATCTCATTTTGTCGTTTTTGGATAAAGACCCTTTACATAGCAAACGTAGTTTTCTTTTTTAGAAATCAGGATAAAAGAAAACAATAAAGTACCCTATAAACACGCCCATTATCATAATTAAATATCAAAAAGAAAATTGGCCACAGGAAGACAGTATTTCTTTCAAGAATAAGATCTGAGCATTTCAAATTTAGCCATCTTTACTTACAAACACAAATCATCTCCTCCGACATGTGAACTTTGTAATACTAAACTTAACCTCGATCACATATTTAAAGTAGCCCACTGATACAATCCTCAGAGGCAGTTATATGGATTCATTATACGATGACATTCTACATTTATCAAAAGATCAAGATAAACTTTTCTAAGGCTTATCAAGTTCTTATCAATGTATTTAATGAAATTTAACCCCATTGTTTTATAACATTTATTTCTCCTAAATATTGATTTATTATTAATTAAAGTTATAATAAAAGTAAATTTGTATTATCGTTTTTGTGAAATATAATTCCTGTAAGTAAATTCTAATCCAATATTATTTTTTAAAAAAATGAAGGAAATATACAATTCAAAACACATAACGTACCATAAATATTAATCCTACGTATTACAACGTTTGTACTGCAATTTGTTATGATTTATATAATTTTTTTGTTTTATATTGCGTATTTTTGTTAATTTTACGGTATAAAAGCAAAATAATATTTACTTGGTATATTTGGTCGAAAATTATAGTTTTATCTGAATTACAAAATAAAGTGTAATATTGTAATGAAGCACCCTCCTTTCTTTCAATCAGTGGACGAGGACAACTGAAGGAAAAATAAATTATTGTACAACTAAAAAATAATCTTCAATGAGAGCGACGATGCAAAAGAACAACAATTGTTGACAAATTTTCTACAAAATGATATTCATTTAACTACGACAAAAAACATCGTATTAGAACTTGCAAATTGCATTCTGTTAAGAGGATTATTTTGAAAAAATGAATGAAATGTTTAATTAAAAATATAAATGTTGTGTGAATATATTAAAGAAGATAATTTACCTTCTTAAATCTATGTGATCAAGGTATCATTGAATTTTTGAACCTTAAATGCACTACCCCTAGATAAATACTATCAATATTTTATGGAACAAATGGTGCTTCAATTGCTTTTAGTTTTCAGCAGTAGTAATGGTTACGTAATACCATAGTACCGTACTCATTAGTAATCGTAACACATTAGGTGCGAAAATTAATTATTTTAAAGCTAATACATCAACACAGATTCAGCAAACCAGAAACTGCTTCCCATAGAGCGAGAAATATCGCAAAAGAGAAGTTGAAAATGAGAATTCTCTGAATTTCAAACTGCGTGTCGCGACGTGTCCATTAACGTATTGTGACCTGATAAATCGTGAAAGAGAAGCAAAAGAAGCTCAGGAAATTATAATTTTTAATTTCAAAGACTTGCAAATTCGAATTTGCAAAAAGTGAAACTACTCTTATTTTGAAAAATATGTACGTGACTTTATTTAAGATCTAATTTTGCAGATTTCTTTTCACTAAGAAAAAATTCTATCATCAATATTGTAATTTTTAATCTTAATTTTCGAATTAAAAAATAAAAATCCTGCGTTGAAAATGGCATAAGAATAGAAATAATTAAGAAAAAAACTCTACGTTCAATACTGTTGATGTAGGAAGTGTCCGAAAAAATCGAACTTTTGTAGTTTCCGAACATTCACAAAATTAAACAGCAATGAGATTTACGCCATTTTTAAACGTTATTTGCTGTATCTGAGGACAAGTTTTAATAAAACTGCGAAGCCAGTTTTGATAAAATTTTGAAAATGTTGAGGCTTTATGTAACGTATAAAATAAAGAAACTTACAACTAGCAGAAAAATATTGCTCCATTTTATAGGTATCTGAGCCTCACAATACGAGTTATTCTGTCGAAAAATTGCAATTTTGTGCCCAACATTTCATTTCCCCCTTTGTACTACATACGTAATAAAAGTGAAAATATGCACGTTAGTATGATGAAAAACTGATGAGATTTAATTGGACATGTAATAGTTGAGGTTGTTGATGCGATGTTCACATAGCACCAGTTTGTTGACGCGATTATAAATTTATTGCCTCAGTGGACATTTTGACCAACTAAGTCAATATTTGTATACCTTGTGATGATGCGTGGAATAAACGTTTCATAAGCAGTTCGTAAGCTCTTTATGGTAGCTTGAGTCGTGAGAACCAATTCAAAAATATAACTAGGTGTTTCGTAAGCATGTGATGATTATCGTAGTTTCCGTCAAAGAAGAAAGCGCCGTTCTTGTATTACCCATTATTAACATTTGACGAGCTGGAAACAATCAGTGTATGAGAAGTAAGTTTGCGAAGAGAATTTCATTTCGTATCTCAAGCGTGTTATTATATGTTCACCTTGACTTTTTATTCGTCAGATATGATCAAAGTGTTTAGTCACGTTGTGACCGCACAAAGCATACGGGTCACACAATGCAAACCAGTGCAAATATCACTTGAGGAAGTACGTAGGATTTTACTACTAAATTCTACCTTGTCTACTCTATACTACTCCACTCTGAAGCCTTCTTTGCTCCTATTCTTGCAAAGACGGAAGTTCGGCCCCTGACCCCTTCTAGATGGCTCCACACTATAGAAGGCTATTTTCTTGGAAAAGGATGAGCAAGGCAGCTAGTGCTGGCAGCATCACTGAAAAGGTTCTGTGGTCGTTGTGCCCATTAGACTCCCTTTCTGCATTCGTTCGTTTGCAGTTGGCTAGCATAAATGGCTTCGGCGCTTTGCTTTTGTGATGTCCTCGTCCGACAAAAATATAGTGGGCCACGAGAAATAATTGAAATTAGGAAGTACGCTGTTATGTGCTCTTCTGTAAAAATTATTTTTCTATAAACATTACATTACATATACTTTCCGTGTGATGATAATTATGTTTATTTCAAAAAGAGACTTGAATGTGAGATGCGTACCGGTGCACATGTTTCCGGCATAAAATCCTTTCTTTCTATTTCACATTCATGGCAGTTTTCTTTTACTGATTGTGAGAGCATGTTAAGGGATTTTTCACATACGTAATTTAATTTAAATATTTCTCGGACTCCCGTACGTGCATACCTCAGCGAAACTCATATTTCTGCATAGGAATGTTTTCACAGGAGCCATAACCTAACACTTTACGAAGAGGCGTGGCTGAACAGCTGTCGCGGCGGAGGGATACTTCTCTGAATTACATGTCACGTTCACTTGTTACGCGAACTGTCACTTCGGCTCATCCTTACGAAAATCTTTCTATATTATCATCACGATGGGTTTTCTTGGAAGGATATAATCAGGATAGTATCCTGTAATAATAATAATAATACTTATTATTATTATTATTATTAATATTATTATTATTATTATTATTATTATTATTATTATTATTCAGAATGAGGTGATAATACATTGGGGGGACAGAGGACACACAGAATGACGAGAGATGAGGTGAGCTCAGAGGTAGATAAGATCATACATCAAGCTCTCCTAAACAGTGTAGAGTTACCGAGTGGTAGCTCAGTGCGTAACTGATCAGCATCACTGCAGCGCCTCTGACCGGAAGGTCCTAGGTTCCGAGTCCTGACGGCGGCAGGATTTTCGACACTAAGCTTTTCGGCTAGGTCGGGTAGTCAGGAGGATTCAGAATTTGTCTGGAGGAGAATTCTAGCGGCCGGCTGCTCTGATCGATAGTTTTCCGTGGTTTCTCCGATCAACACCAGGCGAATGCCGGAGCAGTACCCTACCAAAAGGGCCACGGACCGCGCGCGATCTGTCCTTCCTCTTCCTTGTCCTATCCTCTCCCCTTACACACACACACACTTACACTAACATGCACTACACTACCACATATTTTGGGAGACCGGTCGGGAGCTTAGAGCTTGTCCCGGCTGGGGCGGTGCCCCGCTGGTGGGAGAGTCCTGGTTAGGGGGAAACCCCACTAGCGGACGGTAGGTCGGCGCCGGATATCGCCATCCAGTGGGGATAGATCAGTCATCTCCCAAGAAAAAACATGCACTACAATTACGGGACTAATGACCAAAGCAGTTGACACCCAGAAACATACGAAAAATCAATCAATTAATCAGTGTAGAGTTGGTCATTTGATTAAAAATCTTTGAACATGTGTGATTAGCATTTGTCTCTGGACAAAAACTATGACGTTTGCTGTTCAATACGGTGAATTAGTGTGGCAGTCCTGACGTCAATGTCCACATTGACCCTCACTATCCATTTAAGATTGTGTGGCCATATCACTTTTATAATACAATGAAAAATACTTTCACTGTGTCAGAAGACAACTAAAACATTAAGTTGTTATATAAAGTACATTTAAAATCCATATTTTAAGATCAAAATTCTGAACTTGCTTTTTTAATAGCATCAGAACTTAAGCCAATTAAACACAAAACACCTATTCCGCCATTATATAACGACCACGAAAATCTACTGGCCAAAATTTGCTGGCTTAAAGAAGACTGAGCTGGACAACATCAAAATATAATTTTATTGAATTTTGTGTGTTTACTATGGAACAACTACATTTATCGACAATATTCCAGTCCACACTACCCCCTCTCCCGACTGAAAATGTGAGGATATGGTAAGTTGTTGTTTTACACTCGCCCTCAACTAAAAACTTCAAACAGCCAGTTTTCATATCGCTTAATGCATTTTAAATAAGCTGAAGTACTGACTCTATGGAGTCAAATACTTACAACAATAGTAATGTGATTGAAGTGCATTTTATATCGTGGCAGTGCCTCTCTCATGCTGAAACGTGATGCGCGAAGCTACACTTCGACTTCGGGAAATTTTATCCTCTAGATACCTTAACCATCGACTCACCGCCTCACCCCAAGCAAGCTATAAGCTCTCAACTGCTCTTCCGCCTTGTGTGGTAGAGTAGGGCATATAAGTACATAAGTGAGAATCGATGATAGAACAAGGAAGAGACCGGTAGCGGTAGCTCAGTGCATCAACTGATGTCACTGCAGCGCCTCTGACCGGGAGGCTCTAGGTTCCCACTCCCCACGGCGGCAGGATTTTCGACACTAGCTTTTCAGCTAGGTCGAATTCAGTCGCTGTCTGGAGGAGAATACTAGCGACCGGCTGCTCTGATCGGTAGTTTTTCATAATTTCTCCGATCAACACCAGGCGAATGCCGGAGCAGTACCCTAACAAACTGGCCACGGACCGCGTGCAATCTTTCCTTCCTCTTTCTTGCCCTATCCTCCCCTTACACACACATTTACACTAACATGCAATACACTATCCAATATTCCGGGAGACCGGTCGGAAGCTTAGAGCTTGTCCCGACTGGGCGGTGCCCCGCTGGTGGGAGAGTCCTGGTTAGGGGGAAACCCCACTAGCCGACGGTAGGTCGGCGCCGGATCTCGCCATTCAGCGGGGGAAGATAACCGCCATCTCCCGGGGGGAAACATGCACTACACTAACGGGACTAATGACCAGAGCAGTTGACGCGCCCGGAAACACGAATAAATCAATCAATCAACAGGGAAGAGGAATGAAAGATTTCCAGCATTCGCCTGCACTGATGAGACACAATACGGAACTCTACCGTTCAGAGCAGTCGGTCGCAAGAATTCTCCTCAGCGACTGTATTCGACTTAGCTATGCAGATAGTGTCGAAAAAAGCCGCCGTTGGATTTTCGTCCAACACTAGAACCATTTACTCAGAGATACTACACTTGAACTGTTTTTTCCACTGACCTTTCTCAGCCGGAACTCTAAGTCAACATTTGCCAAAATAACACAAATTCATGAAGATCAATTACATGAATTCTATACACCCTACACTAGCGAACAAATTAATCCGAACAGAGGAAATTATCGTAACAATTTAATTATTTGGTAAGACTAATTTGGTACGCAGTTGTCTTGTGAAATTCAATCGACTCATTCTTGCGCTATCTTCATCTTCATTATTGATGGTGAATGATGAAAATTGATCAATACATTAAATATTGGAGAAAATAATCATACCACTAGTTGAAAAGAACAAGGCGTTGATCTTCGAACAAGTACTCGCACTGTATCACACATCAAAGAATGCTTTCGTTTTTTCAAAAATAACATTATTCGAGTGTTCCAGTGGCCAGGAAATTCTCTTGATCTAAATTATATCGAAAATGTACGGTCTAGAGTTCAAAATAGACTCAGAGAAATGTAATATGACACAAAAATAAACCTTCTAAGTCACTTGACAGTGTCTGGTTTCGTAACGAAAAAAACAAAAACAGTGTTTATCTTCAGTAGAGTATATTTCTAAGAAAATAAATGAACTTATTAACAATAAAGGAGGGCGTATAAATTGTTAGGACATGAAAACTTTCCATTTCGTTTGTTTTCCACTGTGAAAATAAAACGTTCTAGAGGACAGCTCGTGTTCCGATTAATTTGTTCGCTACTGTAATTATGTGGTTCTTAGATCAGGACATTGTGCATACTCAACTGACCCTGAAGGTTCGAGGTGATAAAACGGATGTTTAAACTCGCGGCCGGTTCTCTCCCTCCGTCTAAGTTCGGAAAGAGTGCGCCATTTGTTATCCGCCTCTTGACAGCACTCCAGAGGCTCGCCCGCCATCGGCATATTCTCCGATGCGCACTTGGGCGGCGGGGGCGGTGGCGGCGGTGGCGGTGGCGGTGGCGAATCGAGCGCGGGCCTCGATTGAACCGCAGGGATTTCGAGAGCTTCCTCGCCAATCGCCAATCGCGTAACTCGCGGGCGCCTCCGCCAGCGCCACTATCGCCGCCGCCGCCGCCGTCGAGCGGACGTCAATTGGAGGTGGGCGCGTGAGGTCGTCATCCGCGACGCGGCGAGGCCCGGCGCGGCCAAATTGGGCGGAAGAGCACTCGCGGGGAGAACGTCGGGGTGGAGGAAGGATAGGCAGAGGTGGGGAGCGATGGAGAAAGGGTGTGATTGATTGACTGATTGTTAGTGATTTCGGGTGCGTCAACTACGCTGTCAGAAATTACATTTAATTTAATGTAGATTTAATGTACGGCTGTACACAAATTTTAATGTACCCTGTACATTAAAGGGAGATTAGTGTACCTGTACATTGAATTTAATTGTGTACACGTATGTTCTTGAATATTCCATTAGATTTCTGCTGGTTCGACGCTTCTCGATATTACCCCACCTCCTCAAAAACGTGCAGAATCTGCATCAGTATGTGAAATTAAACTAATTACTTGATATTCTTTGCGATTGAATTACACGGGTTTACCTCTCTTCCCGGTAATAACGTTAAATAAGAATAGTTTGTATTGACAATGGTGTATTGTACTGTTATCAATTCCAAGGAGAGATATAGAACAAGTAACGGAGGGTAAGAGTGTCTTGGAGGAAAAATATATATTAGAGCCTGAATATGGAAATGGAAAAATAGGGAACAAGGAGGGGTTTAAAATGTGAGAGTTCTTGCACGGGTACGCTACCCTACTTTTGATGTGCCAAACTCTTAATTATTTGTACATTATTGAAAATATTAATTGATTGGTTGGTTGATAATGTTGGTTTTGGCATCGAATGATTTTAATGCCTGGAGGTTGGCAGTATTCCTCCCACGCTGAATGGTGAGATCCGTCATCTGAGAGCTGTCTGAAGTCCGGGAGATTTCCCTTTCCAGCTATCGCACCCCAGCAGGACACTGCCCACCAGGGTCAACTCTGTGCTACCGACATGTGTGGTAAATGTGTATTTGAGGAGAGAGGATAGCACAAGGAAAAGGAAGGAAAGATCATGCACGTGCTGTGGCCCATTCGCTAGAGTGTTGCTCTGTCATTATCTTTGGTTTTGAGAGCAGAAATCATAGAAAACTACCGATCAGAGCAGCCGGCCGCTAGAATTCTCTTTCAGCGGTTGAATTTGACTCAGCTATATGCGTCGAAACTCTTCCTCTGAAAGGACTTGAATTCTATGTCCCCTTGATCACAGTCATGGAAAACGGAAAATGATGGCTGTGATCTAAACTCGATTCCGATACAGGATTCCTTATTGAAAAATTATATCTTTTTAATAAAAAAAGTAGGTGAATTGTTTATAAATGAGTACCTATTGTTAGTTGAAATTTCACTAAGAACACAAATTAAGTCACTTTGGATTGAAAGTGACTTCTTTAGTGTGTGTTATTCAAACATAATGTGTAGACAGGATAGTTACATATTTTTTGACCTATCGTTTCACATATAACTGACAGCGCTGAATTCATTCTGTATGACGTAAAACTGAATTGAGTCGGTTTTAATAACTTCTTCCCTTAATTTATTTGTATGTTCTTTAGCAGACGATTATTTTTGGTCAGGATCTTGTATTAAACTTGGGCAGCATTTTGTTTCACTTGATACTTGGACTTAAATTTTGTTTTTATTCGCTGTGTCCGGCAACTCCATTGATTTTTCTGTCTTTTGTCTACCATCTTTCTCTTTTTCGTTCTCGAGCTTTTGGGAATGATCCTCGACTGACTGTTATTGCAAGTGCATTTATGTTGCCGAATGATTAGGGGCCAACTGTATAAAAAAGTTGATATTATGCAGGGTTAATGTTTATGATATTCCTCGAGACTAATCACCCTTGGAAGACTTGGTTTTCACTTGCTTCAATATGGCTATCTATTGTATTACTACACAAACTTTTCAAAAATTAAGAACTAGAAATCTAGAAGTAAAGTGCTCTTAAATTTAATCCTAAACTCTTCATCACTATTCTTGTATTTTTCATTTAAGTTGGTTTGAGATCTTTGGTAGTAAAGTGGCCCAAAATATGACTTATGCAAATCTGTGTCAATAGATATCAACATTATCGATTTTATTCTTTTAATAAACAACACTACGCGAAAAAGCTATATGAATAACAATGAAATGCTCAGTATAGTGCGAAGTGTAAGAATAATATTGTAGTTCTCAGTTTAGCTTAACGATTCATAGAAAACTGAATATTCAAACGTTTTACTTTTTGTTATATGGAAGTGACTTATCGGAAGATCAATTCATAGCATATATACGAAATATCCACAAATTTATTAATAAACTGATATAAAATGCGAATTAAATTAAATTTAATTCAATAGTCCAACAACCGTATATTTAACAGGAACGTAATATAAAAATATTCATTGTTTTTTATAATGCACTTGCATTTACGAGGGAATATAAAAAATTGGTTCGATTGTAAAGCAACTTTCTTCTATACAAGAATGCAAAACATCATAAGAAAAATAAAAACCAGATTTACGAGGTACTATGAAGAATATACACGATTACACTCATTTAAAAATTAAAGACTTCATAATCGAAAGAAAACTCATTCAATTGGCCTTAAAAACAATAAGTAGTTACCGAAAATGCAAATGATAGAACAGTAATTACCTAAATACACTGGAGATCAACATATCACGGACAGAAATCAATTTGATCGTTTACTTATAAATAAATCCTGAAAATGACAGAAACATAAAGTTTTGGAACTCTTTTCCATGTTCTGAACACGCTGATTCATTGGATTTTGATTGCAGACGAGAAGCAAAACCAATACCAAGAACGTACGTGTTCTCCAACAAATCTCATGTTGAATAATGTATTTCAGCGTAAAACATGCATATATTCCCGCAAATGTATCGAATCTGTTCGTACTGCGTTAAATTGTGCAACTCCTCCAATCAAAATTCCCATTATTCACGAATCATGTATATTTATGACTCTTAGATGTCAACTTCTGTACATTTCCGTTTGGGTTTCATTATTACTTTCAATCTGTTGATCATACGAATATATTGAACTACTCGCAGAATACTACAAAATAGTAGTATTCTTGTTGTAGTAAAATTTTCAAAAAGTGAAGGTTCATTATATCGAATTGATGGATTGATTGATTTTTTCCTATTTCCGGGCGCGTCAACTGCTTTGGTCATTAATCCCGTTAGTGTAGTGCATGTTTTTTTTCTTGGGAGATGGCGGTGATCTTCCCCCGCTGGATGGAGAGATCCGGCGCCGACCTACCGTCGGCTAGTGGGGTTTCCCCCTAACCAGGACTCTCCCACCAGCGGGGCACCGCCCCAGCCGGGACAAGCTCTAAGCTCCCGACCGGTCTCTCGGGATATGTGGTAGTGTAGTGCATGTTAGTGTGTGTGTAAGGGGAGAGTATAGGACAATTCGCGGACTTCGGAAGGACAGTTCGCGCGCGGTCCGTGGCCCATTTGGTAGGGTACTGCTCTGACATTCGCCTGGTGTTGATCGGAGAAACCACGGAAAACTACTGATCAGAGCAGCCGGCCGCTATAATTCTCCTCCAGACAACGACTGAATTCGACCCAGCTGCAAAGCTAGTGTCGAAAAACCTGTCACCGTCAGGACTCGAACCTAGGACTTCCCGGTGAGAGGCGCTGCAGTGACATCAGTTGATGCACTGAGCTACCGCCACCGGTCTTACTTCGAAGATATACACATTCGAAACATCAGTCAAGCAATTAGATGAAGATATTAATTAAAGAGACTGGAATATTAAACGTTGACTTCCTTCACTTCTATTGTTTGCATCCAACTTTCCATAAGCATATACACACTTTGATTGTTATGTACTGTATTTAAAACCAACATATTTTTATTTCTCAATTATTTCATAATTTTTTAAGAAGAATGTGTCGTATCAATCATTCTTAAACTTATTCCACATCACAAATATACTATTAGTGTTAAAGTTACAAATTCTGAGATTCTGACGTTTTCGTGTGGGAGTCGTCTGAGATACACGGCTTCCCATCAGCAGAAATATTTTAACGGAATCCGTTGGCAATCCGAAAACTCGAAGCCAATCGACTTATGGTAGGAAATAGGGCTTCCGTGAAACTAGGAGTTAGATTAGAACAAACAGTTGCATTGTGAGATATAAGACTGGAGAAGGAACTAGGAAATTGTGAGAAAGGAAATCAGGAGCGAGGGTAAATGTACATTTCTGAGAAGTTGAGATGCAAAAAAGATATTAATTGAAGTAAATAACATTCAGTCAGAGAAATATTTATCACAATCTTTCTCTCACAAAAAGAATAAATATTTATCGCTTAGTCAAATCTATAGTTTTAATTTGCCAGAATTCGACAGATCTGCTAGTAGATGAAGCTTCCTTCTTCAATCGATTGCGACATGTGTCAAATAACTACACATTTGAATAGTGTGTTATTTAATGTTATTAGATACATAAAATGTTTTTTATAAAAAATAAGAATTTCATTTTTTAGTGCAATGTCAATCGTATGCTCCATCGTATTCCGTACGTATTTAATGTATTTGTTCTCTAAAAATAAATATCTCTGCTTGGAATTTTTGTAATAGAAATGGAAAAAGGTAACAGCTAATGATAGTCATTTCTAAAAATAATTAATCTTTAAGTTGCACATTCTATCTTTCATCAGTGTTGCTGATGACAGCGAATAAAAAAGGAGAAAAACTTGTAAAATTAGTAATCTCGTAATCAGTGGTAAACATTAATATGCGATTTCTTCGACTGAAGGTAATCTTTACTTCCTAATCACTTCATCGTCTTCAGTCGCAACCCTCTGAATTTCTCTGGAATCCCGTATTCTGTCCCTGGCAACCTGATTCTGACTTCTTCCCTTACATGGTTCCCATCGAACCAACTACGATTGCTATTGTCGCTACCGTGTTCTCCCCAAGGCTCTCACCGTATTCATTCCAATCCTTTATCAGCTACAGTCCCTTTCCAATCCCAGTTCTTTCTATTCTCACCGTCTTCTTCACGCTCCGGGTCCAATCCGATTTGTCACCGTTCTGCTCGCTCACCTCTTCTCCTTGTGCCCCGATCAAACTCGGCTCCCCTAATTCCCGCCCCTCTCATATCTTCCCCAACCATGCATACCTCAACGCATACCTGCCCTTCATTACCTCTCCCCCGATATCAACCACTTCTACCATCCACCCTTATACCTGCGTACTCATTCCTTCGTACCTCTTCTCTTTACCGCTTCCACCCTCCCTACTGGTTCCTGTCCACTTATTCCCTCTTACATGTTTTCAGTCCGTTTCTACCCTCCTCCTTACCTCTGCCCACGCACTTTCTCACTTCCTCTCGCTCCTTCTCTTTATCGCTTTCACCATTCATACTTGTCTCTGCTCACGTAATCCCAATCTCCCGTTCTGAGCCTGCTTCAACACTAGTCATTACCCCTGCCCGCTCACTTCCTCTCTCCCTTTCTCTTTACCACTTCCAACCTTCCTACTTACTGTCCATTTGGTCCCTCTCACCTGTTCTTAGTCCGCTTCTGCCCTCCCCCTTACCCATATCCACGCAATCCCTCTCTTTCGTTATGAACTCACTTCCAGAATCACATCTTATTCCTACCCAATCATTCCCCATACCTCATATCTTTACCGCTTCCACTCTTCCCACTGGTTCCAGAAACACACATTTCCTCTCACCTGTGTAAGTTCACTTCTGCACTCCTTATCTCTATCCACTCATTTTCTCACTTCCTCTTTATTGCTTTCACCCTTCCCACTTGTTCTTGCCCACGAAATCCCAATCTGCCTTTCTGAGCCCGCTTCAACCCTGTCCCTTACCCATGCCCACTCATTCCTTCGTACCTCTTCTCTTTACCACTTCCACCCTTCCCAATGGTTTCTTCCACCTATTTCTTGTCACCTGTTCTCAGTCCGCTTCTACCCTCCCCATTAACCGTGTCTACGCAATCTCTCTCTCCCGTTATGAACCCGCTTCCACAATCTCCTCTTATTCCTACCCAATCATTCCTTCTTACCGCTTTCTCCTTTCCCACTTATTCCCTCACGCCTTCTCCACTCGCCTCCCCCTCCCCTTCCCCTTCGCGGCTCTGCGTCTGCTGGGTCCAACCTACGTATTTCGGCGTCCGCCCCTCCGCGTATTGGATTCCGATAATCTGCAGCGAGGGGCGGATCGCCCGCTGCGTCGCGCTGCGCTCACTGGCGCGCAGTTAACACGCGCGGCCGTCCGTCGCCCTCCCCCGCCCACGCCCACGCCCCCGCCCTCGCCCCCGCCCAGCCCACGGGGCGCCACGCGCGATTCTTGCTCTGTCGCGGGCGCGAAGGAGGCGACGCAAAGCATCGCTCTCCCACTGAAGCGCTCTTCACTGCTCAGCTTTCACTGCTCAGGCTTCGTTGCTCACGCTTCATTGCTCAGACTTCATTGCTCAGGCTTCATTGCTCAGGCTTCATTGCTCAGACTTCATTGCTCAGGCGGGGTAGTGCTTCCTCGCATGGTTTCTAACAACGGAAGAAATGACATTTCCTGACATATGTCGTACACTACACTTATGGGATCGACGACGTAATTGATCCGCTCGGAAACAATAAAACCACACCACTTCTAATTGAGTTTTTGGACATTGCATCGGCTCTACTACTTCCTCAAATCTTATCAAACCCTAGAATATACCAAAGCACAATAAATTATAAGCGACGCGCGATTCTTGCTCTGTCGCGGGCGCGAAGGAGGCGACGCAAAGCATCGCTCTCCCACTGAAGCGCTCTTCACTGCTCAGCTTTCACTGCTCAGGCTTCGTTGCTCACGCTTCATTGCTCAGGCTTCATTGCTCAAGCGGGGTAGTGCTTCCTCGCATGGTAGGATACTTCCTATCGTACTCAGAGTTGATGAAGAGATTTCCAAATACTGAATTAGATGTAGTGTGGTTTTATTTATCCGAGCGGGTCAATTACGTAGTCGATCCCATAAATGTAGTGCATGACATATCTCAGGAAGTGGTGGTGGTCTTCCGTTTTTGGAACCCGATAATAATGATAATAATAATAATAATAATAATAATTATTATTATTATTATTATTATTTATTGCACAATTCAGAATCACCCTGGAATCTGAGATTCGACACCTATATGTGCGACGGCCAGTAGAGTTGGAGTTGTGGGGAATGATTTCTGTAATCTTAGTACGCCCATAAAATATGTAAACAATAGCGAAGAAAATAATGAAATGTTCAAATAATGTAGAGATTAATGTTGCTAAAATGGTGTTTTTATATTTTACCTCGATTGTTTCTTTAAGTAATCTTGTATTGCACAGTCAGCTATGGAAAATCTCAAATTTTATCAAACCATTAGAATATATCAGAGGAGAATACATTATAAGCGACGGGCGATTCTTGCTCTGTCGCGGGCGCAAAGGTGACGCAAAGCATCGCTCTCCCACTGAAGCGCACTTCACTGCTCAGGTTTCACTGCTCAGGCGGGGTAGTGCTTCCTCGCACGGTAGGAAGTAGTAGAGTTGATGAAGAGATTTCCAAATATTAAATTACAAGTAGTGTGATTTTATCATTTCTGATCGGGTCAATTACGTAGTCGATCCCATAAATGTAGTGCATCACATATTTCAGGAAGTGGTGGTGTACTTCCGTTGCTGGAACCCACGAATCTCCCTCGCATCTGAGATTTGACAACTGTATGTAGAGTCCTGTAGAATTAGAGTTGTGGAGATTGATTTGTGTAATCTTAGTAACCCAATGAAAGATGTAAACAATTGCAAATTTTCAAATAATATAAATATAAATGTTGCTTAAATTCTGTCGATATTGTGCATTTTTATATTTACCTCGATTGTTCCTTTCAAGTGATCTTGTATTGCGTAATCAACTACGAAAAACGTCAAGTTTTATCAAACTATGGCGAGAGTCCAATCTCGTTGAAGAGTATATATTCGAATGCCCTTCAGATGATGTTACATCAAAGATGTCTCATTGGCAACTGTGTTCCACGATTGTTAAGCTATTAATTAGTATGAGTAGATAAGTTTTACTGAATTAACTGTACAATCTTTAACTTTGAATTGTAGTTGTTCCCGATTTTATTTGTCAGAATAAAAGGTTTACAATAAAATATTTCAGGGTAATCCTGCAAAATTGAAGCTTGTTGGGCCTAGGTGGAGTTAGTTTCTTGTTGGACGATGGATAATGAAAAACAAAAAATGGATGGTGGTATTTGAGAATGTGGGTGTAAGGAGGAAGCTGTTTTAAGAACACGTGGTGTCTGGGAAAGGATTTGTTGATTTTTGAGAGATGCGAGGAAGTGTAATTATTTACTATTCAATAAATAGTCTAATATATTTTAGTAGTCTTTTCAATAAGGCTCATGTGAAGACCCTATTGGTTTAGCGTATGAACTCTTTTCATTCAAATTGGATGGTTCGTTGTTAGTGATTTCGGGCACGTCAACTACTGACATCATTAGTCCCGTAAGTGTAAGCATGTTTTTTCATCGTGAAGTGGCGGTGATCATCCCTCGCTGGATGGCGAGTTCCGGCGCCGACCTATGTTGGCTAGCGTGCTTTCACTCAACCAGATATCTCCCACAAACTTGCCCCTGCCGGGACAAGTTCAAAGTTCCAGACCGGTCTTTAGGCATGTGTGGTAGTGTAGTGCATGTCAGTGAAAGTGTAAGTAAAGGGTGAGAATAGGACAATAAAAAGGAAGGAAATATCGCGCTCGGCCCGTGGCCCGTTTGTCAGGGTAGTGCTCCAGCATTCGCTTGGTTTTGATTGGAGAAACCTCATAAGACTACCGATTAGAGCAGCTGGAGCCGCTAGAAGTATCCTCCAGACAGCGAATGAATTCGACTTAACAGATACGTTAATGTCGAAAATCATGCCACCGTCCGGACTCGAACCTAGAACGTCCCAGTCAGATACACTGCAGTGACATTGTTGATGCACTCAGCCGCCTCCCGCGGTTTCATTCAAATTGTATCCTGCCTACATTATTGCTTTTCTAAATACTTAATGATGCACTATTCCAGGAATGACACAGAAAAGGTGAAGGCGAGAGTCTGAGCTTGGCCCGGACATCCGCTCTCCTCCCACCTGCCCGGACCTTGCTCATTAAGCAGGTGGGAACTGCTGAGCTCTCCCACGCACTAAAATATCCGGGTGGCTGCCTCCCTGCTTTTGCTTAATAACTCTCGTGTGAGATTCTTTCAGGCGCCAACTAAGGAGAATGATGTACACATTACGTCAGATGTATGAGGTTATCCTTTGGCTACATTCACCGTCTCAAAATGGAGCAACATTACTTAATTACACTAACAATTATTAATGGTGCGACATAGTAATAGAAATACGAATATTTTTATTAAACTAGTGATATTTTTAGTAACAAAAAACCTTTAAGTCTAATACATTATTTCTGTGTTTCGTACGTAAATACTGAAATAATATTTTTATTTCCTTCCCACTTCAAACGTCTTCTCTCCCACAAAAATCTGTCATTAATTTGTGCATTTAGTTGGTTTACTTGTGTGTTTATATGTTGTTTAACGAACGAGCAAATTTTTATCATTCTCTTATCGCAACTTGTGTGTTTATATGTTGTTTAACGAACGAGCAAATTTTTATCATTCTCTTATCGCAATTGCGCTAGGTTCAAAATATACTCCACTGAACCCAGAAAAGTATAAGTTACAGCTTTTCCTTTTTTTGCTGTCGTCCCATATTTTTGAGATCCACTGCGTTGCATCGTGGAGTCCGTGAACATCCACTGCGTCCCATTCACCATCTCCGCCTTCTGCTCCTTTCCATAAGCAATCCCGTTTCCCATTTGCCACCGTTAGAGCCCTCCCGAACAGCAGTCACAAGGCCGTTCTTCCCCACAGAGCTCTTTGTTCTTCGCGCAGAATTTGCTGTCATCCCTCCCTTATTCTAACGGCTCCATTCCAGCGAGCCCGGCCTCCATCATAGCAGCCGCTCCCTCCGTAATCACCACCTCTTCAATCTTAACTCTCACTTCCACTTTCTCTCTCTCTCTCTTTCTCCCCACACTTCGCGGTGAAGAGCTTCTATTGCATTTCCACGCCGGCGTTGCTTCCGTCACCGGAGCCCTCCCGTTTCTCTCTTCTGTTCTCCGCTGGTCAGAAATTAAAAGCAGAAGCTGAGGGGCGGTGGGCGGTGGCAGCTTCGCGTTTTAATATAACTTCGAAATAAGCGTGCGTGAAGAGTAACGTTTTTCCCCTTCAGGCTGCTACTTTTTCACGTGGGAGGAAGCGTGAAAAATGAATTGCGGTCGTACATCAAAAGAGGCCGTTTGTTTAGCCTCCAGGCGGACTCTCTGCGCATGCGCGTCTTAATTGGGCGTTGCGTTGCAACGGCGTTGGGAAAGATGGCTGCGTCTTGGCGGGGATGTCGTTTGTTACTTTTTGTAAGATTCACCTTTTTTTTGTCAGTAAAATTTATGTTTTGGGCATTATTTCATAGTGTCATTTGGTTTAGTTTCATTTGTCTGCATCTCGTTTGTCAAGGTACAATATTCAGGTTGACTTGAATAACGGGAACGTTAAGTATATACGCTCGCATATTATTATTTAACCATAACTGAGAGTCAAAGCGTATTTCCACCGTAAATTAAATGATTTACGTTTTTTTTAATATTATATATTTATGAGTCATGTTTATCAATTCATCAACCGTTAAATAATATCTGTTTTGTTCAGAAACACATTTTTTACGTAGTGTCTTCGGAAAATTGTTAATTATTCTTCCTCACATTGAATTTTTTGATATTATTCATGTGTGTAAATATATCAAATATTACTCAGGGATATATAATTACGATAATTTTGGTATTTTTTCACATATTAACAGTACATATTTGAATTTTCCTCAACTTTCCTCGTTATCAATATTTAAGAAAAACGTATTCAAAACAGAATCTTAATTAAACGTATCAGATTTATACTCAACCGCAGGTTTCATACTAATAGATGTGATTTCACTACTGTGTACAACACTTCTCATTCGGATGAAATGTTAACTTCGCATTTAATGCGCAAATACATAATTTCCCCTGTATTTAATACTTATTCTGTAATTTATGAGAACAAACACATTAGTTACAATTAACTTGCAAACCACTAGCATCGTTTACTCTACCATCAAATCATCTTGTCGAAACAATTCTGGTGACAGAAAGGCAAGTGAAGTGTTGTCAGTGCCACAAGTGTAGTTAGTCCCGAAAGAATGGTTATTGTAACATATCTTATTTGTCCCATTGTCTGTCCACCAACTCCAACAATCAGAAACTTTTTCTGAACAAATATCTTATTTATTATGCCAATGTCTTTATCTTTCATTTCATACAGTGTCTCAAATTAACTGAGATATATCACTATTTATGAAAACATACAACGGCCTGTACACCATTTTGCACTTTGACTTCGAGAGCTGCATTCAAGCAAATTGAGTGCAAATACAGCAAGCTAAGAAGGGTTACGGTGCATAGGTGATGGACTAGACTGATGGATGGACTAGATGGCTAGAGGAAATTATCTATTATTATTATTATTATTATTATTATTATTATTATTATTATTATTATTATTATTATTATTTATTCGTGTCCATATATCTGCAAAAAATGTTATCTCTATTTCAAGAACTAGGGCATAGGAGACTGCTGTTATAGAATTGCTGCCAAGGGTCTTAAAAAAAATTGGGATTGAGAAAACACATTTCAGTAATATAATTTCATTAGTACTCATAATTGCTTTTGCCACAATGTATTTGGAGTTTCTGATTTTTAAAGACGTTCCTAATTATTACGTTTTCATACAGTTTGCGCCACACACTGCCGTCTCTGCTACAAGGTAAAATGCACGTTTTATAACGTATTGTTACTCATTATTATTAATATTATCACCAACAATAATATATTGCTATATTTTTGTCATTTCAGATATTCCCTAATCTCAAATTTAAATTAAAATGAAATTTGAGCAACACTCATTACAACCAAACCCATAAACTCTGATCACATTCATAATTTTTTTATGACTTCCATTTTACCATTTTTTGAACATTCCTCATTCATCAATTTAAAAAAATATTATGCGTAAACATGTTCTCTTGTAGTTTGTTACGCCCAACGCACCACGAAGCAGAGCATCCGTCAGGCTTCCGAGACCAATCTTTAACCCTTATGCTCCGGACATGACTCAAGAGATCCTTTTTCTCTTCTACGCAATTTCCTAGCCTCTTAATTTACGTTTACGAGTAAACTACTTTCGCGTGCAAACGGTCTTGGGAGGGATACCGCGCCGAAGCGCCGAAAAAAACAAAACAAAAGCGCGCAAAAGCGGATGGGCAACGCGAACCTGGCTCGCGCTGCCTCCCGGGGCACGTAGATTCACGCACGTGCGTTGCAACGCACGGGCGGGGCGGGGTGGGGCGAGGCCGGAAGCTTTGGGAAGGCGCGCGGCGTGGGGCGGGGACGGGTGGGGAGGGGGAAAGGATGGGGGGAGAAGGGTGGAGCGGAGCGGGGTGGGGTGGTATGGGAATAAGCAGATAGGGCGGGGAAGATTCGGTAAGGAGGGGTGGAGAGGGGAGGGGACGGAAAGAATATAGAGGTGCGGGGCGGGGACAGGTAGGTCGGGGGGGTCGCGGGGGGGGAGAAGTTAGGCCAGGCGGGGAAGGGCGGGGCGTGCGGGGAAAAGAGCGGGGCGGGTACGGGCAGGGCGGGGAGCGGCGAGGAGGATAAGTTGGGCCAGATGGGCCACGGCGGGGACTGGTAGAAATGAGCGTGATTGGGACGGTCAGGGCGGGGAGGGGAACTTAGTCAAGGCGGGTTGGGCGGTGCCGGATGGAAGTGAGTGGGGTGGGGACAGGCAGGGCGAGGAGGGGATAAGTTGGGCGAGCAGGCCAGGGCGGGGAGAAGTAGAAATAAGCGGGCGGGGAGGGGCTAGGCGAGGAGGGGGAACTTAGTCTAGGAGGGGTTGGGCGGAGGGAGATGGAAATGAGTGGGTCGGGAGAGGCAGGGCGGGGAGGTGCGCGGATGGGAGATGTTGGGCGGGGCAGGGTGGGGCGAGATGGAAATGAGGGAGGCGGGAACGGGCAGGGCGGGGTGCGGCGGAGGTAGAAGTTAACAGGCGGGGGCAGGCGGGGCGAGATGGAAATGGAGGCGGGACGGGCAGGGCGGGAGAGGCGGGGTGAGGGAAGAAGTTGGGCCAGGCGAAGCAGGGCGCTGATGGAAATGAGGAGGCGGGAACGGCAGGGCGGGGTGCGGCGGGGAGGGGAGAAGTTGGGCTAGGCGGGGCAGGGCGGGGCGAGATGGGAATGAGTGGGGCGGGACGGGCAGGGCGGGGAGAGGCGGGGAGGGAAGAAGTTGGGCCAGGCGGGGCAAGGCGGGGCGAGATGGAAATGAGCGGGGTGGGTCGGGCAGGGCGGGGAGGGGGAACTTAGTCCAGGCGGGGTTGGGCGGAGGGAGATGGAAATGAGTGGGTTAGGAGAGGCAGGGAGGGGAGAAGTTGGACCGGGCGGGGAGGGCGGGGCGAGATGGAAATGAGCGGGGCGGGACGGGCAGGGCGGGGGACGGCTGGGAGGGGCGAAGTTGGATCGGGCGGGGCCGGGCGGGACTTCGCGGGTCGGCGCAGAACGGTAATTGCACGCACGGCAGTTTTTACTGCGGGGCCTGTAGCGTGCCTCCGGCACGTTTACCTAATGGCGTTACCGTCGCGCTAGGAGAAGGAGGAGCGGAATAACGGAGAGGTGGAGGGGGCGGTGTCGGCTTAGATCTGCAGCGGACGATGTTGGTGGGTTTGGCGACAGTGAAAAGAAGCCTCGCACGAGTCAAAATCCAACATGGTCCACAAAGTTAGGAAATTTTAGTCTTCGTGATGCACATACAGCAGGTTTGATAACTAATTATACGGGAAATGTATGCGATATTCAAGGGATGAACAGCCAAAATTCAGTTTTGTAATTTCATTTTAGAAGATTATACTTTTATTTCTTATTTATAATTTATTTTTGCATTATAATTTTAGAATATAACTCTCTGTCATTCTTATAACTTCATTTCTATTCAAAATGGGCCTGTTAAAGACTTCCAGAGTAAACATATTCTTTTCATTGGCGATTTGTTCCGCAGATTATCTTTGAAATTTATTATTTTTTGTTTAATACATAAATACAAAACACAAAAAGAATTATCTTCATTTAATTCGTTTTAAACTTGCGACATAACGTCACCATAGAAATATCTCCACACGAAGAAAAATGTTTTTATAAAAAATATGTTAAAATAATTTCATACGTTTTGATCAATCAAACACTTTGATAATCACATATACGAAATTGTTGTTGAACATCTAAGTAATACAATGTTCAAATTATATAGATAGTAAATAAATTCGGAATAGATATTAAAGGTATTCGTGAATGGTCCTTCGGAAAAAAAATACTGTCAAAACAAAAAAGTAATTGAAGATATTACCTAGGTAATTAAAATGTGTGTAGAAGGTCTCGAAAATATCTGGATTTAATGCGCGGAAAAAGATTTACAGATTTACCATCCGCTCGTGATTCGTTTCCCCGTTGCTAAGCGACAAGCAAAAGACGAATTGTTCGGCGCGGGCAGACAGGCGGAAGACAGAAGAAGCTCGACTTCGGACAGCGATTTAGGAGCTCCTTCTACCTGGTTGGCCCCCTGCCAAACTTCTCCCAGCCCGCTCCCGTCGCCCGTGAACCTGCAGCGGAATCCCATTCACACGATCCAATAATCGAAATTTAAATGCCCTTCCACGGAGCAACACCGGGATTTACCGGGATGGAAACCCCCAACCAGCGGAAACCCAAATAGCAACCAACTCGATACACTGTACCTCGATACATCAAACGACGCGCTAAGTTGATCAACAGTTAAACAGTTGGAGTGAAGATAATCAACTTGTTGCATGTTGTCATTCAAAACAAGATACAGGACCGTCTGCGACAAATAAAATAACTTCGTTCGCATGCAAACGAGGAGAAATTAAGGTAGTTTAACACGTTTTCGTTATGTTGTGAATACTTTCATTGTTTTCAAACTTTTCCTCTGCTGTCCCACGCTCGCAGGCTGCCCGTGCGTCCGCCGGACCGGGCACAGTTGGTCTCCGAAAAGGCTTCAAAACCGAGTCGGGTGGACTCACGCCGCAAGGGACACGATGTGCCGAGACTAACTGATAACTAAATTAAACAAAACCTTACGTCGACGCCCCAAACAGTCGGTCTGGAGCACAGGAGAGATGGAGGATGGAGTCGGCAGAGAGGGGGCGAGCAAGCACGAACGTAGGGGTTGGAGAGAGAAAACGTGCATGCGGTCGATAAACTGCAGTAGCGAGAATGCGGGAGGTACGAAGTGATAGATGTAAAGCTGAGGATGACACGGTCAAGAAATATGTAGTTGTGACAAGTTTTTGACATTATAGAGAAATTCCGATTACAGAAGGTGAAGGTTTGGTACGAGCCTTACAAGGCTAGGTGGAATGAATGCGCGGGAAAAAGGAAGGAAAGAGAAACGGTGAGTTGTCGGGAACGTCGGAAAAGAGAAATAATGGAGCAGGGTTGCTACGAGTTTCAATATCGAAGAGAGAAAACGTACAGGCGGTCGGTAGGTTGCAGTAGCGAGAATGCGGGAGGCACAAAGTGATGGATGTGAAGTTGAGGATGGCACGGTGAAGAAATATGTAGTTGTGACAAGGTTTTGACGTTATAGAGAAATTCCCATAACAGAAGCTGAAGGTTTGGTACGAGCCTTACAAGGCTAGGTGGAATGAATGCGCGGGGAAAAGAAAGGAAAGAGAAAGGGTGAGTTGTCGGGTACGTTAGGAAAGAGAAATAATGGAGCAGGGTTGCTACGAGTGTCAATATCGGAGAGAGAAAACGTACAGGCGGTCGGTAGGTTGCAGTAGCGAGAATGAGGGAGGTACGAAGTAATGGATGTAAAGCTGAAGATGACACGGTGAAGAAATAGGTAATTGTAACAAGGTTTTGACATTATAGAGAAATTCACATGAAGAGAAGCTGAAATTGGGTACGAGCATTTCAAGTGTAGGTGGAATGAAGGCGCGGGGAAAAGGAAGAACAGAAAAAGGGTGAGTTGTCGGGGACGTTGGGTAAGAGAAAGAATGGAACGGGGTTTCTACAAGTTTCAATATCGGAGAGAGAAAACGTACAGGCGGTCGGTAGGTTGCAGTAGTGAGAATGCAGGAGGTACGAAGTGATGGAGTTGAAGCTGAAGATGACACGGCGAAGAAATGGGTAGTTGTGACAAGGTTTTGACATTATAGAAAAATGCCCATAACATAAGATGAAGGTTGAATAGGAGCATTAGAAGGGTAGGTGGAATGAATGCGCGGGGAAAAGGAAGGAAGGAAGGAAGGAAGGAAGGAAGGAAGGAAGGAGAAAGAGTGAGTTGCGAGGTACGTTGGGAAAAGATGGTGGGGTGGTCATCTCTCAGGAGGTCACCATGCGAAAAGTTGTAAAGACGCTTAAATATTATTTACTCACGCCTAGCAAGACGGGATGAGAAACACCAGGATTTCTCAGAGTCCTTAATCATGTTGCATGTAAACGTAGAATAAGCCTTGTGCTACTTGCCATGTGTTGAAAGTGGAGAGTTCTCATTTGGCATAAAGTTTTTCGTGGTTTCTTCGATAAACACTAGGCGAATGCCGGAGCAGTACCCTACCAAACGGGTCACGGACCGCGCGCGATCTTTCCTTCCTCTTCTTTGTTCTTCCTCTCCCCTTACACACACACTTACACTAACATGCACTACACTACCACATATTCCGGGAGATCGGTCGGGAGCTTAGAGCTTGTCCCGGTTGGGGTGGTGCCCCGCTGGTGGGAGAGTCCTGGTTAGGGGAAACCCCACTAGCCGACGCTAGGTCGGCGCCGGATCTCGCCATCCAGCGGGGGAAGATCACCGCCATCTCCCGAGAAAGAAACATGCACTACACTAACGGGAATAATGACCGAAGCAGTTGACGCGCCCGGAAACACGAAAAAATCAACCAATCATTTGGGATAAAGGGAGGCAGAAGAGAAAATGTGTTGTAAGAAAGTCGTGAGAAAATAAGTGAGGCTGTAGCCAGTTCGAGCAAAGTCCTCGATGCAACAAGGTCAGTAGCAATGGCCATTTATCAAATGAACAACAACAAAGCCAATTCCCCTACTTTTAGCGTTCTTTTTTCTTCTTCTTTTTTTCTTTTTTGACATTATTTTCATTTCCTTATTTGTTTAAAACAAACCTTCAATTTCTTGCTATCGAATTGTGTGCGTTCTTATTTGTTCAGTTTCTCTCATATCCCCCGAGCCCGTCCAGATGGCTGGGCTTCATGTCGTAGTGAAGCACTTCGCCAAACTCTTCAAGTGAATGGTTGCCATGGAAACTGTGTGTCGTGGCTGTCTACACTGTGTGTTCCAGAGTTCCCAACAGCTCGATGTTGACCCCTTTAAGGTCGATTTCATTTTCGAGGGAGTCAATGATGATTTAGGAGTCGAAAGGGGGGTCAATAGTCACATTTGATTTAATTAGTTAAATAAAGATCTCTTTGATTACAAAAATAATAATGAAATTCATAATTACTTGTGTTCTTATATAGCTATTAAACTTCTAACAAAAAAATAATGCACACTTCTTCCTATGTATTTATCGTTCATCGTCAAGATGTTTAGAAAACTTACGAAATTATAATCATGAATTCACAACGATATCGTCGCTCAAGACGATATTCCCAGTAATACTGATTGCAGGAATCTAAAAATCGCTCAAAGTCCGTAAACATTACACGAATGCAAATTATGCGGTAAAAATCACTAAATAAAGCCTGGAATGCATTGATAAATTAAAAGTAGATAGAAATTAAAATTTTCAATTATTTTTGAAACCACTCATCACAGAAAATCAAACAAAATCCTTAGGGTGCTAAAATATAGGGGACTTGAATTATAATGGCTTGAATTATAAGGTCGAAGATTGGTCTCTATTGCCAATGAACACTGATGAGAAATCACATAGCACCAAATTACACATTTGTCCCTCTTTGTTGTCCAAATACTCATTTGTCCCTCGTTGTTAAAATATATATCATACACTGGTGTTCGGCGGGTCCACGAAATTCTTTGTATCAGATTGTCACTTACCCAACACTATTGTGAAATGGGTCGCCAATCAAACGAGGGAAATATCAAATGTGTGATTTTATTATATGGAGTTTCCCTCCACTTGTTCATTGGCAAAACGTGATGATCTTCTAATCCCCGTACATTCTAGACCAGTGGTTCTCAAAGGGATCGATAACTCCGCCCCTGGGGGGAAGGAGGTCGATGAAAGTTTCCGAGCAGTCAATGATTATCAAGGGGTCGAAAGCCAATTACGAACCGGCGACTGATCGATATAACCAAAATAGTATTGATTACAAAAATAAAATAAAAAATAAATTGGTTATTCAATGTTTTCTTATATAAAACTTCAAATCGAATAGTATTTGTAAAAATTTAAAATTATAATTGTACAAAATATAAAATAAATCTAATACCACATTTTTCTCAAAATATTTGTCATATTGTTGGTCTAATTGTTATGAAGTAATTAATGTGCAATTATTTGTGTTATAATCATGTTACAGACAAAAATCAGGGATGTCGATGAAGCAAATCATTCTTTTTAAATGGGTCGAAATAAGAAAAAGGTTGGGAATCCCTATTCTAGACATTTGTGAATTTTATTGTGAAACACCTGTAATAGATATATGAAATTATTGTGAATCCGCTGAACCCCAACTCTGAATCCGACAGATTCAGTGGCATAACGGTTATCGTACCGGACTCTTGTACCCAAGATTGGGGGGTTTAAACCAGATCAAAGCCTTATGCGCGAAAAAATCCTTCGTACGCTTTCCTTCGGAGGGGAAGTAAAGCCAGGTGTCCCACGTAGTAGATTTACTGCATGTAAAATATAATCAAGCATAAAAGAAGCATCTGAGCTAAATTCAAAATCGCCTCTGAGCTAAATTCATAATCACCAAAAATAATACCTCCTTTCTCCGCTAGATGGTGAAAGAAGCCTAGCAAAATTTGCGTGGTCAGACGGAAGAACAGTCCTGACGGCCCCAATCTCACCACGTAAAACAACGCACTAACTAATTTATTATGAATAATACGGAGACACCTTATGATTGACAACTCGCCGCCACTGGCCAACGACGGGGTTAAGAACAAAAGCGAGGTCGGTGGGCGTGGCTGTGGGGTGCGGAGCGGTGACGTCGGCGCCAAAGAGGAATTCAGCGGCAGCGCCGCGGAGGACGAAGATGAAACAGAACGTCTGGCGCGGGGGCGGGGGAGGGAGAGGGGAAAAGGGAGGGGAGAGTCGGCGCTCGGGGCAATTAGGCGCACGCTGAGGGATGGCTCCCCCGCGGCCCCTCCATCAGCCCCGCCCACCTCCCCGCCTACCCCGCCCACCCACCCGCGCGAAAAAAACCGCCGTCTGCCTCCGCGCCCGGACACTACGCTCGGTGCGTTTACCGGGAGTGGTGGCTCAGGGCATCAGCTGATGTCACTGTAGCGCTTCTGACCGAGAGGTCCGAGGTTCGAGTCCTGACGGCGGTAAGATTTTCGACACTAGCTTTCCAGCTAGGTCGAATTCAGTCACTGCCTGGAGGAGAATTCGAGCGGCCGGCTGCTCTGATCGGTAGTTTTCCGTGGTTTCTCCGATCAACACCAGGCGAATGCCGGAGTAGTACCCTACCAAACGGGCTACGGACGGCGCGCGATCTGTCCTTCCTCTTCTTTGTCCTATCCTCACCCCTTACACACACACTTACACTAACATGGACTACACTACCACATATCCCTGGAGACCGGTCGGGAGCTTAGAGCGTGTCCCTGCTGGGGCGGTGCCTCGCTGTTGGGAGAGTCCTGGTTAGGGGGAAACCCCACTAGCCGACGGTAGGTCGGCGCCGGATCTCGCCATCCAGCGCGGGAAGATCACCGCCATCTCCCGAGAAAAAAGCATGCACTATACTAACGGGACTAATGACCGAAGCAGTTGACGCGCCCGGAAACACGAAAAAATCAATCAATCAATCAATTGGTGCGTGGACCGGGAGCGGTGGCTCCGGGCATCAACTGATGTCACTACAGTGTCTCTGACCGGGAGGTCTAAGGCTCGAGTCTCGATAGTGGCAAGAATTTCGACACTAGCTTTCCAGCGAGATCGAATTCAGTCGCTGTCTGGAGATAATTCTAGCTGGTCTGATCGGTAGTTGTCCGTGGTTTCTGAGATCAACACCAGGCGAATGCCGGAGCAGTACCCTAACAAACGGGCCACGGACCGCGCGCGATCTGTCTTTCCTCTTGTGCTATCCTCTCCCCTTACACACACACTTTCACCAACATGCACTACACGTACGGGGGCAGGTCGGGAGCTTAGAGCTTCTCCCAGCTGGGGTGGTGCCCAGCTGGTGGGAAATACCTGGTTGTGGAAAACCCGTCGATAATAGGCCGGCGCCGAATCTTGCCATCCAGCGGGGGAAGATCATCGGCACCTTCCGGTGAAAAAAAAAGCATGGACTAAAAACACACACAACGGGACTAATGATCTCGGTAATGGACGTGCCCGGAATCACTAACAACCAACCAAGAAAACGTAAATACCGCACTCACCACAATCATGACAGATGCTGGAAGTGTTGTCACTTTCACTTCTTTCCCAGCGATCTGTTAGCAACATTTAATAGAAGGCACTGACTCAGTTCAGTGCGGAGATACTTTTCTGGAGCACTGTATCACGAAGTGTTTTACAGTAAGGAGGCTAATTGATTGATAGATGTTTCCAGACATGTAAACTACTATGGTCATTAGTCCATTAAGTGTAGAGAATATTTTATACCTGGAGATGGTTGTGATTACTTCATCGCTAAATAGTGAGATTCGTTGCCGACCTACACCTCCAGATAACGCCCACCAATGTGGCACCATTCAAACAGGGACGAGCTCTAGACTCCTGACTGGCCTCCCAATTTAAACTCATTTATTATCAGTTTACTTTACAAATTCTACTATTTTACACTCAGTGTGTTTTTAATCTTGATTGCTAGTTCAAAGTCTGTTGTTCATCTTGTGTTCGTTTTGTATTTTCGCATATTGTTCTTTGTACACCCACATTGAGCTAACGAGGACACTACAGCCTTGAATGAGACATTTAAACATTAATACACACCAAACATTACACATTTAGATACATCTACTATACATTGCAATGAGAACCTAACGAGGACACTAACGCTTTAAATGTGACATTTAAAAATTGTCATGTACAAGGCATTAACATAAAGATGTCTTATCACTAATAACTGTTTCTATACAATTAGAGACTATACTGAGCATCACAAGAAAAGTAACATTAATTTTAACAATGATACATAATGCATTAATTACCATTTGGACTGTATAAATGAGTATAAACAACCTGTAACAACTATTGTAACACAGCTTCCGGGTCAATGACCCCCATCTCGATCAGGTTTTCGTCCAGTTTCCCTGATCCATTGAGCAAATGCTGAGATGGCCCCTTGTTTTGCTTCTGGACATAAATGTAACTTCATTTTCTGTGCACGTCTTTTAGAATTCAGTGGGAAATACAATTATTCAAATTATCGTTTCCATGTTGTCGCGGCAGGAAGTAATAAGAGCAAAAATTTATTGCTTATTTATCCTTGAAAATAGATTTTATTACATGGGAGATTTTTTTGTTTGTTTTTTTCTCCCTTTCAAAATTCAAAATTTATTGCTTATTTATCCTTGAAAATAGATTTTATTACATGGTAGTTTTTTTGTTGTTTTTTCTCCCTTTCAAAATTCAAAATTTAAGTAGTATATGACTTAGTGTAGGGATCACAGAATTTTGAAAATGTGTGCACAATTCACTTTTCCCCATAGCACGTCATACGCAGTTTTTAACTTTTTTTTGACGTAAAATAAATAAATAAATAAATAAATAAATAAATAAATAAATAAATAAATCACGATACAAATCATTTGATCGGAGCAAACCCTAATCACGTAGCTAATCAAGATTTTGAAACATTAAATCCGGGCAAGAACACAAGCTGCCACTGCTCCTGCGTTACTGAGGGAGAGGGGGTGGCGAGGGGAGCAGATCATATAGTGCGTGTAAATATAAAAGTGTGTATGTGTCAGGGGAAGAGGACAGGCCAAATAAGAGGAATAAAAATTGTGTGCGGTCCGTGGCCCGTTTGTTTAAGTACTGGTCCAGCATTTGCCTGGTAGTGATCGGAGAAACCACGGAAAACTACCGATTAGAGCTGACAGCCGCTAGAAGTCTCCTCCAATCTGCGTCTGAATTCAACCGAGCTATCGAGCTAGTGATACCGAAGGCTTCCGCGGCCAGAGTCATGATCTGGGCGGTCCAGCTTCAGGGCTGTACAGCCCTGAAGAGGACCGCGATATGTCGGTCGAACTGTCGGCCCCTCAGCCTTCGACGCGGTGTCACCAGGACAGCCAAGATCTACCTAGCTGTGGCCGAAAATTCGACTCCGCCGAATTTAAAACCCTAGGATTACCCGGTCAGAATCACTGTAGGGTCAATAATAATGCTATCTCTGAGCTAAACTCAGCGGGTTTGGAGACCAAGATACCACACAAGAAACAATTTTTTTCAATATCCCACGATTTCAGTGTTGTGGTAAAATGCTATACCATCGTTTTTTAAGTACTATTTTACATTTGTAACTATATGTTGAAACCAACGTCTTAGATAATAAAAATTTCTTTCACTCGAACTGTAGAAACTTATTCATTTAAATGTGTTATGAGTTCATACTTGCTCTTGAACAACAAAATTGGTAATTAAACTATTTTTCCCAGCAAGGGGTATAACATGTGTCATTTGATGTCAACTGTTTGTTCGAGCACTACAATATCTCCGGATGTAGAGGTAATTTGCTTTAAATCGCATCGTGTTATTATACAGGTATTATTGGACTAGATGTTAATTACTGTTAATTCTATAACAATGATTATTCAATATGCGCAAACTCATTATCGAGACAAATGTTTCCACATAATTGTTGAATTTCGTTTAAACATATTTGAATAAGCAGATACGTTAAATTTGTAAACAGCAAACAGTGATTTCGTAATTAACTTGAATGTTATATTTTCAAACAGATTTTGAGGAAAAAACTTGCGAACGAAGGAAGAAAATATTGAGAACTTTTGACGCATTATTTTATGGAAGATGTTAAAAATTTAATTGAAGAAACAAGGAGAATATTTATAACATACCATTTCATCCACCAAATTTATCGTTACCGGTCTCTAAACGATGAAATAGAAGCGACATCGTTCCGAATGCTTAAAGGGACATGAAACAAAGAGCCCCTATTCAAGATCAATAATCGGATTTTGCTGAGGACTGTAGGTGCAACCGCGAAATATACGATGTGGAGGAGAGGAGTCGCAGAAAATAGGTTTGCTCAGTATTCTGAGGGCCGCATTAACTTACAAGCAAAACAAGCAGTTTCTCGGAGGCCCCCAACCATGAAAGGCTCGCATTTCGGGAACATATGCATAACATATTTTGTAAGACATGTTTGCAATGTATTTAAAGTAATAAATATAAAATACGTAAAATCTTTTATAAAATATGTTTTCTTTTGTTCGCATATAGGTGGCCAAAATTAATTCAAATTTGGCGCTGTACTTGGAATTCTATCATTTATAACAATTACGTGGTGCTAATTAACAGCAAAGGGCATGCACTTTAAACGTCGAGCGTTGGACTTATAGAATTTTTTTTTTTTTTATTTTTTTTTTTTCAAAAACCGCGGGCTGGGTTCCAGAGAGAAAGGCAAAGACGTCTTTCCCATGAAACTCTTTGGATGGACAAACTGCTTTGAAAAGATGAACTGCTTTCATAGGTTCTCGCAAGGTTGCGCCACATACTTGGAACTCACATTGTTGGCACTTCTGGGAATCAAATGCTTTTCTTAATATGACGCCACCAGAGTCAATTGTTGGAGACTTCTTCAGCCGAGAGTTTTCACAAAAGATCGCCTCGTCAGTATAAAGGCGTAGTAGTAATTCACATTCTAGCTGCATTGAAGAAATTAAATTTTTGACTGTAGGGGGGGGCTATCTTACAGCCGCGTAGATTCTGTGCACAAAGGTTATTTGGCGCGCACAATCGCCTGAAGTTGTATTACAACAGAAAAACGATCTACTGTTCGCCTAAGACAAGGTAATATTGACAACTTCTTCAATATTCAATAATTCCTATGCTGAGGTAAACTAATAGTTTTTAAATAGTTGAATTCAGAATTTTCTCTTGTGACAAGCGAGGAAACGGTCAAACGCTTGTCACCAACCCGATAAGTCGTCTGTGGCTCTCCCAAAAACTGCGATGAAGCGATTTTGCAGCCTCAGCATCATTTGTATTTGTACAGAAAGTAGTGAGGCGTCGCGCATGGCTTTCTTTCCCGTGCCCGGAAAACCGTCCTCCCCCATGCTTAAGCCAGATGCGGGGTTGGGGGCGGTTGGCATGCGCGGTGCACGCTGACGCGCGCCGAGCTGAAGACGCGCTGAATAAGCCAGGGGGATGGGGCAGGAAACTCTCCAAATATAACTATAGAGAAAGGTTAGTGCGAGTCGCAAGACTCCTAGAGGAGGCTGGCCGTCGAGCCTTCCTGACGCCCGCCGGCATGGGAGCGCCGAGGGGAGGGGGCGAGCCTCCCGGTACTTAAGGCTGCATCAACTGCGCCCACGCGGGATATGTAGAGGGTCGAAAGGCCGAGTGATATCTCCGGTGCTATCCTAGCACGCGGTCTTCGAGGCGAAGACCGGTTTGGCGTCAGGCCATGTTGTAACGATAGTTAAGGGACTCTGTGTCCGACAGCTGCGCACCAATTGTTGCTAGCCTGCTTTAAAACAGTGATACTGGGCTGGGCCTAGGGACGGTCGCGGGGGTTTCGCGGCTAAGGGATTGGAAAGATTGCCTGAGATTTTTATATTGTGAATTATTGTGTAAATATAGTTATATATTTCTTTTAGAAACAGTCGCCTGAGTTATTTACTTCCAGTACGTCATCGAGTACGTCACAGTAGTTGTATTAAGATAAGTTTTTTATTGAATAAAGATGGAGCTATTTTTCCGGGGGGGGGGTACACAATTTTGTACTTGGGTGCACCGCACTTCCTAAATCCGGCCCTGACTATTCTCCGATTCACGTAGAGACCGCCGCGCCGCCTGTGAAGCTCGTCCAGGCATCTCCCTCGTAAAAGGTGGCAAATTACTGTTTTGGTGAGCCATATATAGATAAATAGGTTTGCCTCTGCGCTTTAAAACTCGAATGAACGCCTAATAGTGGGACAGTCGCTATTAAAACGTTAATTTGACAGGAAAAATACTGTTGATTACAGTACGCTTCCAGGGGGTTAATTGTACCAGGAGATTGTGCATCATATACGGGGAGTGTTCGGGGATATTTCCTGTAATTTCACAACCGCGATCGCTGCCAAATAATGGGCATGTAATGCACTATGCGGAATCAAATGACACAAAATACACCGAAAGCATTTTATGCGAATAATACTTTCCACTAAACGCTCATTGATGATTTATTCTCCGTTAATAGACGCTTTCCATCCGAATTTTATAAAAACACATTTCATATACATGCTTCAATTCTTTTGGTTTTGTACCTCCGCTAAATTGAGTGCGTAAATGATTTAAATCGTTTCTTATGTTGGAATTTTCCGTCTAGAAATAAAGAATATCTTCCATTGTTGATCAGGTTTTTCGTCCAGTTTCCCTGATCCATTGAGAAAATGCTGAGATGGCCCCTTGTTTTGCTTCTGGACTTAAATGTAACTTCATTATCTGTGAACGTCTTCTAGAATTCATTGGGAAATATAGTTATTCAAATTATCGTTTCCATGTTGTTGCGGCAGGAAGTATTTTTCTTGACGAAGGACATCATGGATAAGAGCCCAACATTTACTGCTTATTTATCCTTGAAAATAGGTTTTATTACATGAGATCTTTTTTTTTTTAATTTTCAAAACTCATGTAGTATATGACGTAGTGTAGGGATCACAGAATTTTGAAAATGTGCACAGAATTCACTTCTCTTCATAGCACGTCATACGCAGTTTCAACTTTTTTGACGTAAAATAAATAAATAATAAATTGTCAATTTTCCAAACCAATTATTTTAATTAGGAGACTCAGGAGATCTTAGTTATGCAATCGTGAGTCAGTATTGATGTAATATTTAAGCACAGCCATTAATCTGTACTTTCAGTGATTACTGCAGCCTCAATTGTGAGGGATCGCAAAAAATAGGATCTTCCAAGAATAAGTGGACGCAGCGGAAGCCCACCTGCCCGTAACAAAAGTTTCGCAATGCGTCTGCGTAAAAGGTCAGCTGTGTGCGCTTACAACCCTCTTTGTGCCCATTTAAATACAACTGCGCAGAATAAACTTTAAACGAGGAGGCTGATGAATGAACTGTCGACGAGACTTCTCTGGCCATTTACGCGGGAAAAAATCTCCGTAGGCGGAGTGGCAACTCCAAACAGCAACCGCCCCGTGTCTTTCCGAAAGCTGTCTCGCCAGGTTGCGCCTTCCTTCTTGGCCGTTTGTAGTGCTTTTCAACTTCTAAACCCTTTAAATTCTTTTTCCCAAAGTTTCAGGCAGAAGTTAGGGCGGAAAACGTGCTTCAGATCCCTATCTATCAATCGGATGTGTAAGTTCTAAATGAGCTTTGTGACATATCTTGTTACGTGTTTTTCGAACGACAAATAGCTTTGGAAAATATATAAGGAGCCGAGGAGAGTATCTTCCTTTTAAATGTAATGAACTTCTTTTCTCCGAAGCTTTCTCATCTCAACACAACTGAAAGCATCATTCTTTTCTCTGAAACTCCGTGTAATATAACAGAAAGCTCGTTATTACTCGAAAGAATATTCTTCTCATACAATATGTTTGTTCTATTTTTAGCAGATTTTCAGGATTCTTTACAACATCTCGAATACTATTCTAGAGAAACATTTGTTTGATAAAAAAAGTATTCATTGTTCGGGAAATAAATAAGCTAGTTGATAATAGCTAAACAGAACATTTTTTTACTTTTAATAAATTTCAAAGAAAATATCAATGATCGAAAATAATATTTTCAATACCAGAATAAAAATATCACTCATCTTTATCACTCAAGGTGACATTTCAGCCACGTCAATTAAACACTAATGCACTTACACCAAAAAAGTTTCAACGTCATGACGAACCTTTGTGAAGGCCATTTTCCCCTCAAACAATGATTTATCAACGCATCAACCTCCTGGTTTCATTTACACCCTATTAATTTACTCAGTGTCAATATTGTTTAATTATCGTTGGCCGGTTCATTCCCGAAGCCTTTTCAATTTTACCATCAGCACATTTCAGCGCACACAATCACCCGTATTGGATACAAGCGCCCCCTCCCCTTCTCGCCACCGCCCCCTGGAAACGACGAGCGTCCGTCCGTTTCGCAAAGCGCATTGCCACCCGCGCACCGGCCCGCAAGCGGATAGTCCCAAAGCCTCCTAGAACATCGATGAGGTTCTTCCATTTGCGTAAGCATGCGCTCTCCAATTGTTCCTCTTGGGGCAGGCGGATACAACGGAGTATTGCGGAGGAATTTGTGGACGTGGATGCAGAGCGCTTCAGGGCTTCCTTTTGTCCTTTGTTATACCCGAAGTGCAGAAGGGCCGTGTACAATAATGCGAAGTACTTTATTTGTTAAAAAAGTCTATTGTTAGATGTTTATTGAATGTTTATTGTATTAATATCATTATATTTTGACCATTTTAATTTTTTAGTTTCAGAAAATTTTTAGTGAAACTGAAATTAAAGAATAATATTAATTAGATTCCAAACAGAAGCCAACAATTCAAAATCAATTTAATATGAATAAGGTTTCCAAGGATTTTAATGACACGAATAGTAATCAAAATAATTACCTTGACAATTTTTGTATTAAAAGGTTAAAGAGAGTGTCAAGAAAGAACTCAAATGTTAAAAGTGGTGCTACAGAATAGCACATAATTCCTAATAGTAAACATTTCTTATATCCTAGGTGTGGACTGGTTTACGGTCTTGCCCCATCCTCTTGCCAGCTGCCATCAATCGCCATCCAAAGCACTTGTTTTAAATATCAATTTTTCGGTTTTCTAATAAAAGGAGCTAAATATTTCTTTAAGAATATTAAAGAAGTGTAAAACCTTGTCATCAATGACACTTTTCATTGAAAACTTTGGAGCAGTTTTAAGAAAATGGCGTTATAGCGTTACTGTCAAATGCTAAATTTGAATCTCTTTTTTACAAGAATTTACTGAGTTTTCGAAAAACTTCATATAAAACTATTTGAAGCACTTTTACTCACAAATGCAATAGGGTTTGCAAATAATTGGAAATGTGCATGTTAACGGTGTGAGATATATTAAAATAAATGCATTTGTGTAATTTTTAAAACAACAAAAGAATACAGCAAAATAAACTTTATATCATTTGAGATAGTGCAATTACCATTACCCATTGGAAAAAGGTGAAGAAAACATTTGGAGCCTTTTTGAGAAAATGATTTTGAGCTTTTCTAATAATGCAAAATTTTTAACTCTTTTAACAAAAACTTGATTTTTCGAGAAACTTTATATGACATTATTTAAAGCATACATATTCATAAGTACAATAATAAGAACCAACTGACGCTAATGTAAATATCGACGTGAGAGACAAGTCAAAAAATTACAGTTCTGTAATTTTTGCAAAAATAAACGAATAAAACAATATGGCGTTTATGTCATCTTATAGAGTGCATTTGGCACTATCCCTAACAAACGTTTACATAAAACATTTTGGAGTCGTTTCAAAGAAAATCTTGTTTTTGTAATGTTTTAAAATTGCAAATATTTTACGCAATATTTCGCAAAAACTACTAAAATATTCAAACAATGTCCATGCACATGACCTTAATGAAAGAAATAATTATGGACAACACATTTCATTTGAAGGAAAACCTCTATCTTCAGTTTTGTAGTTGTAAGAAAACGCCGAAAAATTCAAAATTTCGCAACTTTTGAAAATTCAGACTAAACCATGAAAATCGGAGCTATGCCACCTTTATAAATGCATTTTCTCTATTTTTTAAGAAATTAAAAAAAAAATTGAAGCCGTATTTGAGAAAATTTTGAAAATGTCGGGAGAGCTTTCTGTAATGTACCACCAAATTTTGAAAAAAGTTTTTCAAAGTCGCAGGGCATTGAGTGGAGGCAAATCGACCGGGGAATATCCATTTTGGAAAATATCCTATGTATGGCTTAGGTGCTAGTGTTGTTCACAGAAGTAGAGGCAGACGGATGGACCTTTTGAAAAAAAAAAACCTTTTTCTGTACCAGGGGACCCCAAAACGTTAAAATCTTGAAATCGCTTTTCCGAAGCACTACATAACTTTACTCTACACTACATATATACTTACTAAATACGTATATACTTCGGATATACGTATGTATATCGGAATGGAGAAACTTCTTTTCCAGCACTTTTTAAATATTTTTCGTTTGCATACGGTCACTGAATCAAGAGTCATCCTTCACTAATAAATGTAGAGTAGAAAAATAAAGAATTTTTTTTTAATTCTATCAACAGTGTTGTAGCAGTAAAAGAAAACCAAATAAGGGTATTGAACTTTGAAAATAAAGAAAAATTGTCACTTAATAGATGAATGTTTAAAGATGAGAAGAAAAATTGAGTAGATGTGAAGAAAACTGAGTAGAAAAATTGACTTCATAGATGAACGTTTAAAGATGAGAAGAAGTCCCCTTTCTCACCTTAAAAAACTCATAATATTTCTCGGTAATTTTTATGTGAGTCATCTCAGTTTTTGAATTTTATTTTCATTTTCAAAACTTTATTTGTAAAGCAAACAAAATTAGTCGTACTATTAGTCGGAATGTTTAAACAACGTCCTGTGAACTGACCAATCAAATAGAAGACAGAATTTGTTTGAAAAATTCACGTTTATCAGCCCCTGCATTTAACAAATCGACTTAAGTCGCTCAGGGAATAAATTGATGTCACTCCACTGCCTCTGACACAAACAAACGAGCCACAGACAGCGCGCGATCTATCCTTTTCTACCGTGTTCTATACTCACCTCTTACACACATATGCACTCACAGATACAAGCATTACCCTACCACAAATGTCGGGAGCCAAGTTGAGAGTTTATGCTCATGTTCCTACTGAGCCGGCACCCCGCTGTACTGGTGGGAAATTACCTGGTTGGGGACAACACCGCAAGCCTTGTAAGTCGACGCCGGATCTCACCATCCAGCGGGGGTGAGAACGCTACGTCTCGCGATAAAAACATGCACCACATAGTCGTATGGTGAGAGACGCATGGCAAGTGGTGCACGATGGATGGCGGGTGGCGAGCGGCGAGTGTTGGGTGGCACGTGGCGAGTAGCGCGTGACGAGTGACGCATGGCGAGTGGAACGTGGTAAGTGGGGAAAGGCGTGTGGCGAGTGACAGGTGATGTATGGGGAATGCTGCTTGGCGACAGGCGCGAGGTAAAAGGCACATGGCGAGAGGCGTGCGGCTTGTGCCACGTGGTGAGTCGGAAATAGCATATGGCGTGTGGCAGGTGGTGAGTGAGAAATGGCGCGTGGCCAAGGACGAGTGGCGAGAGGCAAATGGCGCGTGGTGAGTGGCGAGAGACGCCTGGCAACAGGCGCGTGGCGAAATGCACGTGGCTACAGTCACGTGACGGGTGGCACGTAGTAAGTAGGGAACGGCGCGTGGCAAGTGGAGAGAGGCGGGTGGCTAGTGACGCATGGCGAGAGGCGCGTGGCGAGTAGCGAGAGACGCCTGGCGACAGGCGCGTGGCGAAATGCGCGTGGCTACAATCGCTGACGGGTGGCACGTAGTGAGTAGGGAATGGTGCGTGGCGAGTGGCGAGAGGTGAGTGGCACGTGGTGAGTGGGGAATGGCGCGTGGTGAGTGGGCAATGGCGCGTGGTGAGTGGGAAATGGCGCATGAAAAGGGCCGCGTGGCGCACGGTGCGTAGCGCGTGACGTCCGATGCGTGGCGCGTGGCGAGTGAGAGAAAACGGCGGCCGGGGCTGGCGAGTGACGGAAGTGCGTTGGGCGAGGGAGGCAGAAGCTGACGGGACGCACGTGCAGGCGCACGGGAGGGCGAGCTGCTTAATTAAACACGACGCGTCGGGGACACAGGCGTCGCGTGGGGTGAGTCGCAGGTTGGCACCAGAAGCAGAACCTTCTGAGGCACAGAAGCATCCAGGAAGCGCCTCCTTCTCTGCACGTCAATCCGGAATTTGCTCTTCACCCTTTCACTGCCGGCGCCTCCCGGACAAGTACTGCGAAAACTGCCACAGGGGAAATTAAAAAAATACAGACACATTTTCAAATCTCTCTAACAGCTTTATTTTAAAAGATATGCAAACTATTTTTATTTTTGTGGAAAGAAGAAATATAAATTACTTTTAATATTTCTCGGGTTTAAGGTAGAATAAAATTTTCCCTTGGAAAAAAATATTGTTCAACACAATATGTATTCAAATTTCAAAAAAAAGTTCAAAACGATTTTTTGGCTATAATTGTTCTTTTAAGATCTAAAAGTATTAAAAACAAACTCTTGACACATCTGTGAATAAGTCCTTAAATATTTATAGTTTCTTAAAGTATGGCTTACATATTACAATTTTTTAAAATTATTGTGTGAAATTTTGTTTCTTAGCAAATGCCATATTGCACTTATGCTGCAGCTTTATGTAATAGCTTTTGTAACTTCAAACACATTAGAAAGAAATATGTTTCATTGAAAACGACCAGTTGAAACCTTAACCAACACGATAAGAGGCATTCTATGCTATCTATTGCTGAATAAATGAATTAAAAGCACAAGCGAAGCTACCATCGGCTCTGATCGGCCCGTGGCAGTTTGGCTTTGAAAAACGCATCGGCTCTTGGCAGTGAAAGGGTTAAAAACTGGACTCCTGATTCCTAATTCAATACAGGGTAAAGGTATTAATAGGAGACACTGGTTCAGTAGGTGCTACTTCAAGCACAACATTTAAAAAGAGAAAAATTCGGACGCTTCCCACTTGCTTCAAATTTCCAGAATGTACAGCTTGTGACTAGTAGTGGTAAGAAGCAGAATGAAGGTTCAATGTTTTTTTCATTTTAATATATAAATAATAATTTTCTAAAATCTTAATATTAACATCGCAATAATACATAATTAACTGTTAAATCTTAGACTAACATTTCATTTGCTAGAAACACATTTGAAAGCAGTGGTTTTGACGCAGTTTTTTGAAAGCACACATTTGAAAGCAGTTGTTGCATGTTGACACAGCCCTGTTGTGATGTATAAGAGGCGAGGCAGGTAGAGCGGAGGGATGGGAATCGGGTGATCTGGCCGCCAGTGAGGGCGAGCGAGGCCGCCAGAGGAGCTGAGCGGCGCCTGAGGGATGGCGTTGCCGCCAGGACAAGTGAGAAGTGACGGTAATTAGCAGTCGGGGCGGTTGGGGGTCGGCGGCGCGAGCGGTGTCGGGGGCGAGGTCTGGGACGTCGGCGGGGATTTCGGCGAGGGCGGCGGTGGCAGGGGAGGCGGTGGGGGTGAGGGATGTAAGGGAATCGGCGTGGGCGGTGGCGTCGGCGGGGGGTGTCGGTGGGAGTGGGGGCGTTAGCGGGGTCAATGGTGTCGGCGGGGGGTGGGAGCGGGGGCTTGAGTGCCCGCGGGGGGAGGGGCGGGTGTGTCGGCGGGGATGTTGGCGGGGCGGTGGTGAGGTGGGGCGCGGGTGGGACGGGGTTGTGCGAGGTGGTGCGGGGGTGGAGTGGGGCGTGGGCGGGGCGTTGGTGAGGGTGGTGCTGGGTTGGTGCGGGGGTGGTGCGTGGGGGGTGCGGGTGGTGTGGGTGGTGCGGGGTGGTGTGGGGTGGTGCGGGTGGTGGGTGGTGCGGGTGGAGTGGGGTGGTGCGGGGGTGGTGCGAGAGTGGGGAGTGGGCGGGCGGGGGATGGTGCGGGGGTGGTGCGGGGATGGTGCGGGGTGGTGCTGGGTGGTGCGGGCTGGTTCGGGTGTGGTGCGGGTGTGGTGCGGTGTGGTGCGGGGATGGTGCAGGGGTGGTGCGGGGTGGCGCGGGGGTGATGCGGGGTGGTGCGGGGTGGTGCGGGGTGGTGCGGGGTGGTGCGGGGTGGTGCTGGGTGATGATGGGGTGGTGCGGGGTGGTACGGGGGCGGGGCGGGTGGGGCAGGGCGGGGGCGAGGAGAAAGAGGTGTCGGGAGGGGCGTCGGCGGGATCGTTGGCGAGGACGTTGGGGGGAGGGGGCGGGGACGGGGAAGGGGGCATCCGCGTCGCCAACGCGCCATCTATCGCCGTCGCGCCGGCCACCGCCGCCGCCGCCGCCCCCGTGCACGCGCGTGCTTCACCGAGGCGCGCCGCGCCGCCACACTCGCCACATCCCGCCGCACTCTTGTCCGCCCCGCCGCGTCCGCCCCTCTCGTTTAGGAAATTAAACCGTCGACTCTCGTGCAAGTGCGAGTCGGATCTCACATCCCATCGAGGGTCAAATCACGCCTATCAAGATATATCAAGTCCTACTTTTACGGGAATTATAACTAAATCAGCTGACGGGCGTTACATAATTAATCAATCTATATCCTTGCCCACCCTCAAATGGTTTCGTGTTGTTGCATTCCAACTCGACCCGACCCGTTCAGACTCGCCCTGTCTCGCCGCGACCCCACCTGACACGACCAGACTCGACTATACTCGACTCGTCGCGACTCGACGCGACTCAACGCGACTCGACTATACTCGACTCGTCGCGACTCGACTCGACTCGACGCGACTCGACTCGACGCGACTCGACTCGACGCGACTCGACTCGACTCGACGCGACGCGACTCGACGCGACGCGACTCGGCGCGACTCGGCGCGACTCGGCGCGACTCGGCGCGACTCGGCGCGACTCGGCGCGACTCGGCGCGACTCGGCGCGACTCGGCGCGACTCGGCGCGACTCGACGCGACTCGACGCGACTCGACGCGACTCGACGCGACTCGACGCGACTCGACTCGACTCGACTCGACTCGACTTTGCTCGACTTGCCTCGACTTGGCTCGATTTGACTTGACTCGATTTGACTCGACTCGATATGACTCGACTCGATATGACTCGACTCGATTTGACTCGACTTGACTTGACTCGTCCCGCCCCTCCTCTCCTAGTAACTTCCAACCTCGCACTTTCCCTCCCCGACCCAACCACTTCACCCCGCCACGACTCGCCTTGCCCCGTTTCGGCGTACTCTACTTCACCCCGCCCCTCTGAGCACCATAGGGAGCTTCAGCCCTTAATGTGAGTGCATAGCTTAGACTCAGCCCTGGACACTCCTCAACCTCGCCGCCCTCCGCGGTTCAATTCACCTGCTATCTGGAGAAGAATTCTAGCGGCCGATTGGTAGTTTTTCGTAGTTTCGCCGATCAACACCACTCGAATGCCGGAGCAGAACCCTAGCAAACGAGCCATGGACCGCACGTGATATTTTCTTCCTCTTCCTAAGTCTTAACAATTTTACAATACTATGTATTATTTGATGCAAATATTTTTTATATTATAATTACTAATATTTTTATTACATACAATACACTAAAAGTTTTGCCATGCTGCATGCTAACACCGCACGTTGACTCAGTTATCTCGGAAAGCCTTTGAATTGCATTCCCCTTAGGAGTTTCATAGTTAGATATGTCGCCCAAAAGTCTTGAATCTACTCTATTTTTATGTTCTGAAGGATCTTCACTATGTCCTTCTGTCACTATTTCCAGCCGTCCTGTCTCTTGACAAATAACAGATCTGCTCCAGAATCAGCAGTAAATGATACTGACCATCTCCGAAAATCAAGTCCTGTGTATTGTTCGAGAATTCGAAGATTTAAAGATGTTGCAATTTTCTGTGGTAGTTACCCAACAATTTGTTTTGTGAAAAAACAATCCTCGCTTCATTAGATGTCAATGTGAAAAAATTGTACTTTAATAACTATTAGTAAACCTCAATGTAATTAATCGATTCAACATGTTTCTAAGCTTCACTCAAAGAATATATTGTAGATGCTGGGTGAAGATATGAGTCAAAGGATAGGGAACTTCTTAGGCTCAAAACGCGCATGCGAGATTTATGGTAGTTGTTTCATTCCTTAAGACACCTCCTTAAAATTCTCCCAGCCCCCCCCCCCACTGCAGGATGTGTCTGCCAAAATTAAGAACCCCTGGTCTAAAAGATCCCTTTTTCTACATTTTCATTTAATTTCTTCGATCTATTGGAGCTTCCCCAATATAATATAGTACCAATTTTTTGTTTACCTACATTTCGGAAAATCCAACATCAGGACAATATATACATAAAATTAACAATCAACGTGTTTATAAAAGAAGCATAAGCCAATTTTACGGATATTAAAGACCATCTACGCAAAAATAACACTCACAAGGAAAATATTTATGATAAATGGTCAATTTATACACACAATACCCAATAACAGGGTTAAATACACATGTTCATTGATAAGCACACGTAATATATGTCTCATTTGTATGGGGACGCCTCACAACACCATATTATTGGGTACATCTTTGCGCGTAACAGATCTGATCTAGTACATATTTAAGCAGTGCACAGGCATATTTATATAGTTCATACTTAGGATCATAGCACATATTTATGCAGTTCTATAAAATATTGTGCTTTGATGCTAATCAAATTAACAATACTGAAGTACATCACGAATACCTGAAGTGACTATAGTATAGACAGATGTATATTTTAGCACAGCATTACAATTGAAATTTACATTGTTACTACACTTCTTCAAATTAATTTATATTATAACTCAATTCTTTTACATGACTTTACGCCCTTGGTCATTATAGTCATTTATGAAATCTTATTCCAATTTATCTTCTAATCCCACCACACTGAAACAAAGTATTTAAAATTAGAATCTGTCACAAATAGCTGCAATGATTTTATTATAAGTAAAATAAGCCTACTTCTCACCTGGATTGTAAGTTCTAATTTAACAATATCAAAATAACTCTTCCCCTACTCCTGCAAAATTAATTTACACCTGTTGAGTTGAAGTAGTATGGTTTCAGAGCCTTCCATTACACTTCCAATACTCGTTGAGTAAAGGTAATAAACAAGGTTTACGTAACTATGCAGCCGTGTTCATTAAAGCAAGAGCAGTGCGTTATGAGAGAAGCTTGTAAAACAGGAATCGGGAGATTGTTTGCGGAGATATAACAGACTCATAATATTACCCGAGAAGCTTTCAGTACTGTTCTGCAAATTGCACGGCATAAACAGCGTTCGAACCAGATGAACCTGCTCGAATGACGTGCGCAACGAGAACAAAGAATAAACGCAGGTTGCGTTCTAGTCAACTATGTTCGAGACTAAGGGAACCCCAGGGGTGTTCACAAGGGAATTACGTTACAAACTCGCTTTGGGAAATTCGATAATGCCTTCATTGAAAGAAAATATAATCGCGGGCAATAGCCAATATACAGATCTGTGAGGAAATAATGGAAGTCATCAAGACTTGATACCAAGTTGATGGAAATGACTTCCATTAATCCTTCGGGTAATTACGTCAACAATACCACATCAGAATTTCCACAATACAGATTTGGCTCAGAATAAATGTGACAAACTTCTAGGGAATGTAGAGGGGCCGTAAATGATCGCTTGGATATGATGTGGGATATGTCATAAAATAAAGCTACTTATGAAACAAGTGATACTCATTGGTGAGCATATCAGCACACACTAGTGTTTGGCAGATATACGTTAAAAATATTTTGTGCTGAACCGCAGTTCGCGATGAGTTGCTACCGTTCAGAGGCAAATGCCATATGTGTAATTTCGGCACAACAGTTTTCCCACTTTTTATTGATAAAATGTTATCGCCTTCGACTGCAAAAGATGGCTTAAATGATCAATTCACTGCATGTCACTGCAGTGCCTATTCCCAGGAGGATGTAGGGTTTGAATCCCGACGGTGGCATGATTCTGACCACTAGTAGCATTGCTAGGTAGGTCAAATTCAGCCACTGTCTGGCGAGGAATTCTAACGACCGGCTATCCCAAACCAGTAGTTTTCCGTGGTTTCTCGGATTAACCCCTGGCGTATGCCCGAACAGTACTCTAACAAAATGCCAAGGACCGCGTGCGATCTTTCCTTGCTCTTCCTTGTCCTATACTCACCCTTTACGTACACACACACACATGCAGTTCTCTGCCACACTTGACGGGAGCTTAGAGCTTGTCTCGGCTGGGGCGGTGCCACTCTGGTGGCAAGAACCTGGTTGTGATAAATCCCCACAAGTCGTAGGTCGGCACCAGAACTCACCATCAAGTGGAGCAAGATCAGCGCCAGTCGAGTGTTCCCGAAACACGTGTTTGGCTAAATGTGATACATATAATAATTATATAGCCTACTATTGTGGTAGATACCTCACTGACCCCAGATAGTTTTACAAGGAGTATCACAAAATCTCCGCTGCCATCACAGAACTTTCGTTTTAGTTTGATGAATGCAGTGAAATCGAAGTTATCAGCACGTGAAGATTCTCAGTCCGGCGCGATCACAGGCGGCATATCTTTTGCTCCGAATGCTTATCTAAGGAATAATAATGGCTAAGCGAGTGAAGTGAACTGAATATGTATACTGAAAAGTGTGATGTTTTCGTTTATTTTTGAATCTGCATCATGGATTCAATGGTATAACGGTTATCGGGTGTTGTACCCAAGTTTGCGGGTTCAAACCCAATTGAAGCCGTGGATTTTTAAGGGCGAAAAAATCCTTCGTACGCCTTCCTTCGGAAAAGAAGTAAAGCCGACTGTCCCACGTAGTGGATTTACAGAATGTAAAAGATTTTCAAGCCTGAAAGATGCCTCTGATCTAAATTCAAAACATCCTGTTTCGTCGCTCATGATTATACCTCCTTTCTCCACTAGGTGGTGAAAGGAGCGTAGCGAAATTTGCGTGGTTAGACGAAAGAGCGGGACTGAAGTCACGAGTCTCGCTACGTAAAATAAGGCATTAACTATCTAAATTTAGTACGGTTGATGAGAAAGATGTTTGTTAAAAAATGCTCGAAAATATTATACGAGCTTTGAAACACCCTCAGTTTTTTTCTCCCTAGGGCTTTCTCCAGCTTCAGGGGAAACCGATTTCCTCTATCCGCGTCGGGTACACAACATGTCCCTCATGGGGAGTGATACTATCCTTTTTACACTAGACACACTTGCCTGTGGTCAGCAGACTCACAACGACTTCCGAGACAACACACGTACATGAAGGGACAAACAATCACGCACTCGGCGAGACCCGAACCCGCGACCCTTCAAACCGACACCCTGAGTCGGCACACACTCTGTCCAACTCGACCACCAGATATTTTCGTTTCCGAGTTATAGAAAAATTATTTGTAACGGTAAACGAATCGCAGATTTGATTTTTCTGTATTGCTAACAAAATAGAAACTCACCCTAAGGTATATTACCACTACAAGCAAAAGAAAAGCTCGGTTTTCTTTTTGACGATCAGTATAGTCTCTAATTGTATAGAAACAGTTATGCAGCAGAAAAGATATAACTTTTAACTTAAATTTGTGTACCGATTTTAATTGTTTAATTTCATCTGGCAATGCGCTGTAAAGTAACGTACATGTATTGTATGTGAATTTTTGTAGTGAGCTGTTGATACTGACACTTGATGAACATTATTTTTTACGTCGTGTGTTGTAACTATAAATATCAGTATTACACGAAAATATGTTCCCACTGTTAAGTAAGTCAGTTATGACAAATACGTAGTTTCTAAGTAGGTTCCTTCCATATCTAGGCTTACTTGACTTATTTACTTTATTTTTATTCACTTTTGGCTACGTGCGGACTCACAGTCCGCCCCGATTACTGTTTCAAACCATGACACGACCGCAGTAGGGATAAACCGCAGTTCTTCCTTCCCCATTCAGTCGTCACTCTCAACCTCATGATCTAATACTCAACAATCCCTAACTTCATATGACCATCCTTTCTAACAAGAGTTTCTATGTTCCGAACATTCTTTATATTGAAGTTATTATAAGCTGATGTATCTCCTAACAACTACGAAGTACGTGTTGGTACCCAGAATGTTTCCAAACGTCCCGAATTAGTAAATGACTTCATAAATTAAATTTCTCTGAAATAATAGTCAGAGGATAGTTTCCTCAAAAATTATTGTAGAAAACTCCCCTAATTTGCTAACTCTTCGACAGAAATTGTAGAAGCCGGATGAAGTGGTAACTTTAGAACATTCCGCCCTACTCAAAAGCGTAATATCCAAGTAAATTAGAGTTATATTTTTGTTCCAAAAGTAATTTATGAAGGCACAAAACACTTCATAAGAAATTATCGTTAATACCAGTAACTAACATTACGGTGTTTATACACAAAGTAATACCCCCTTCTGAAATTAAATTTCTAAATTCGCCATTAGGCCTGGGGAAAATGTTCCGCTTACGACAAAATGCTTTTTAATGAACCCAATATTCGGTGACGTATGTATGCGTTATGACTGAGTTATTCAATGCGGCAATTTAAATCCTTTCACTTTGGGAATTATTTCACATCTGTTATTACCTACACCATGCCAATAATTAGAGTCATTTAACACATCACTTTATACTATTTGCATATTCACACATTGCCTGAATAGCAGTAATCACATGAAAATACTTCTCAGTTACGGGATCCCACTTTCTGCGTAGCAAAGAACATTGTTTAAAAGCAACATCATTTTCATGATTTTATAAACTTTTTTTACATTTTAAATATTTTCAACAAAATTGAGTTTTTTATTGAAATGAAAGAGATAATAGCATCTTGCTTAACTTCCTTGTGTAACTTAAACTATGAATTATATTGACTACTAGCCAAGTCGATTCTTTATACAACACAACTATCATTGCTTTGCTGTTACATTATTTGTTCTGCAGATAACGACGTTTAGCGTATTTTTATTTTTTGAATTCGCCTCTACACGTATATGAAAATTCAATGGGCAAGGGTTTCATTCATTCAAAACAATTTAATTTTCAATTATTATTAACCCATTGACTGACAAAGACACAATAAAGAATAACATCTGGGAGCCTTATGCTAAAGAAGAGTATGGTCGTCCGGGGCCACACCATTTTTTTACTTTATTGATGAAATAATTTTCAGATGTTCCTAAAAATAGTTTCAAAAATTAAATTACATGTCATATGTGATCCACACACGAGGAACACTGGTGACCCTCTTGGCTCCGCACTTACATATTTACATGAGAGACAACAGTGGGCAGCGCCTCTGGCCGGGAGGTCCCAGCTTCGAGTCCTGACCGCGGCAGGATTTTCGACACTAGCTTTCCAGCTAGGTCGAATTCAGTCGCTGTCTCGAGGACCGCGCGCGATCTGACCTACCTCTTCCTTGTCCTATCCTCTCCCCTTACACACACACTTACACTAACATGCACTACACTATCACATATTCGGGGAGACCGGTCGGGAGCTTAGAGCTTGTCCCGTCTGGGACGGTGCCCCGCTGGTGGGAGAGTCCTGGTTAGGGGAAAACCCCACTAGCCGACGATAGGTCGGCGCCGGATCTCACCAGCGGGGGATGATCACTGCCATCTCCCGAAACAAAATGCACTACACTAACGGGACTAATGACCACAGTAGTTGACACGCCCGGAAACACGAAAAAATTAATCAATCAAACAGTGGGCAGTCATCAGTCATAATTTTTTAAACAGCGAGTACTTATTCAAATTAAATATTATTCAGGATATTTCAAAGTAAAAAAAGTACAATATTAAGTGTTTTTTCGAAAGGAAAGGAACAGTATTGAAGAAAAAACTACAAACAAAATACAATGGAACAAATCCTATACAATACAATAATGCCGCTATAAGCGGTAATTTAGGACACTAAAACATTCTATTATAAATTGTAATTCGCTCTATTGGAGAAAGTTGAAACTAAATCAATTTGAAATCCGCTTGGGAAGACAGAGACCTTGAAATGAACACATGAAGCGTGAGACTCACCCGTGACGCCCATGGCCCTCACGAGGAGTACGGCTGGGGCCCACCAGTGGGCCTTAGTCAACCGCGTGAGGCCCACCCTCATGGCAGTCCATGTGTTAAATCTATATTAATAGAGAAATTATATTTTGTATACTTAGAGAAAATAACGATTGCTCTTATTTTCGTACCTATTTTTTTCAATTCGATTTTAAAATAAAGGAATTACTATAAACCATTCATACAACGAAAAATATTTTGTAAATATTGTTGTTTTTTGACCGTTTTGTCAATAGTATGTTTTCTTCAAACGTAGTATTCCAATATATTATATTTAATAAATAGTAAGTTATCTTTAAGGTATACGCATAATTCAAAATTCCTCAAGTCCGTATGTATTCCTTTGTCTTTCATTTCCATGTTCATTCCCGCCTGAGACACGGCATAATATTCTGGGGAAAAACATCTTATAGCTTCCAGACTTTAAGATTACAAAAAAGAATTGTACGAATAGTAACCAAAGCCCACCCACGTGATTCTTGCAAGCCTCTCTTCATTAATCTAGGAATATTACTCTTACCTTGTCTGTTCATTAACGAATCAGTAATTTTTGTCAAAAATGACTTGCTTAAGGGCGGGAATATATTTTCAGAAAATGCCGAAGTCTATTACTATAACACTCGACGTAGAAATCATATTTATCAGGTGACAGTATGAACAGCTCATTACAAAAAAATTACGTACAATACATGTACATTATTTTACAACACTCTGCCAGATGACATTAAACGATTAAATTCGATAGAAAAGTTTAAATCCAAAGTGAAATCGCTTCTGCTGCATAACTGTTTCAATACAATTCGACTATACTGAGCACCACAAGGAAAGTAACATTAATTTTAACTGTTATATTTAATGTATTATTTACCATTGAACTGTATAATTCTAAACAATATGTAACGAGTATTGTATAGCAGCTTCTGCGTCAATGACCACCATCTCGATCAGGTTTTTCGTTCAGTTTCCCTGATCCATCGAGCAAATGCTGAGATGGCCCCTTATTTTGCTTCTGTACATAAATGTAACTTTATTATCTGTGCACGTCTTCTAGAATTCAGTGGGAAATACAATTATTCAAATTATCGTTTCCATGTTGTCGCGGCAGGAAGTATTATTCCGAAGGACAACATGGATAACGGCCCAAAATGTATTGCTTATTTATCCTTGAAAATAGATTTTATTACATGGGAGCTTTTTTATTTTTATATTATTTTTTTATTCAAAATTCAAGTAGTATGAGACTTAGTGTAGGGATCACAGAATTTTGAAAATGTGCACACAATTCACTTTTCCTCATGGCACGTCATGTGCAGTTTTAACTGTTTTTTACGTTAAATAAATAAATAAATAATTTTTCTGCGTTCCACATGCTCTTTCGATGAGCATAAACACCCGAGTTATAATACCCTCGTCTTTTGTTCAAACACCCTTTGAATGTTGCAACCTAATCTGGCCGCATCCCCTCAGAGGTCAGAGCGCTTCTCCGCCTCATCAGCGGAGTCGGGAGCGCGGCCGAGGCCGAGGGCGAATGCGGAGAGGATCGCCCGCGCCGCCCGCGAAAGTTGATCGCATACTTGAAGAGTTGCTCGCGGAGGATCGGGGAGGTGCGCAGCAGTAAGAGGTGGTGCGGGGAGGAGCGGGGAGGGGGAGGGGAAGGTTGGAGCGCTTGAGGGGAGGGTTGAGGTTAGGGGCTGGGAGAAGTGGGGGCGGGGTGGTAGAGGGAAGGTTCGAAGGGTCGGGGATGGGATGAAGGATGGGTGGAGTGTAGAAAGGGCGCGGAGGGTAGGGCTATGCGAGGCGGGGCGGGACGGACCGGGATGGGAAGGGGCAGGTTTGAGCACCTGGGGGGGAGCGTTGTGGTAAGGAGCCGGGAAGGGTAGAAGGGGAGTGGTAGAGGGAAGGGTCGGGGATGGGATGGAGGATGGGTGGGGTGTGGAAAGGCCGCGGAGGGGAGGGGCTATGTGAGGTGGGGCGGAGCGGAGCGGGGTGGGGAGGCGCAGGTTTGAGCACCTGGGGGGAGCGTTGCGGGTAGTGCCCGGGAAAGGTGGGGGCGGGGTGGTAGGGGAAGACGGAGGAGGCCGGTAGGGCGGTGCGAGGCGGGGAACTTGAAGCGTTATGAGGTGGGGCGTTGCGGTGTGATGCCGGGTAGGTAGGGGATAGGATGTGAAGGAGAAGGGCCGTGATGGAATTGGGGGAGTGGGAAGGGCGGAGAAGGTAGGGGCAGTACGTGGCGGACGGGGTGAAGCGGAGCGGGGCGGGCAAGATCATATGGGGAGGGGCAGGTTGGAGCGCCTGAGGATTGAGGAGACTTGGGATAGGATGACGGGAAGGGAGTGGGAAGTGCGAGGAAGGAGGGGCGGTGTAAAATGTGATTGAGTGGGAGTAGCGGAGCGAGGCGAGGTGGAGCGGGCAGGAGCGGTGATGGGAGGGGCCGGTTGGAGCGTTGCGACGAGGGGTGGGGATGGGATGGAGGATGGGTGAGGAGTGGAATGGGCGTGGGGGGGAGGGGCTGTGCGACGCGGGGCAGGGTTGGGAGGAGCGTTGCAGGTAGGGGCCGGGGCTGGAGGCGGAGGAAGAAAGGGCGGGAAGGGACGGGGATAGGGCAAAGGGCTGGGTGAGGAGCGGGAGGGGCGGAGCGTGCCGGGACGGAGCGCAGTGAGGTGAGGTGGCGCGGAGGTGGCGCGGAGGAGGCGGGGTGGGGTGGGTCAGAGCGAAGCGTGCCAGGGGCTGGGAGTCAGTTAAGGGCAGCTCGTGCCACTCGAGCGATCGCCGGTTTACAGCGAGTGGATAAGGGTTGGCAGAGGGATGGAATCGCAGGATAGTCACGACCGCTATGCGGCGGAGAGAAGGCGGCTGGACGGCTGAAGCGCCGTGCCGAGGGCCATGGGGTGAGGGAAGTTGGTGTGGTTGGAAGAGGCGACGAAGAGAACACGCAGACTCAGATGTAGCAAGGGCATGACGGAGGGGAAGGCGGGGGAGGCAAGGGCCAACGTGGGGTGTAGGGATGAAGGTGGCGGAGACGGGGCTGCCGGGCAGTGGTGAACGCGGCGAGGATGACGAGGGGACGGAGGGCGGGATTGCGGCTGAGGGGTCAGACAAGGTGAGGATGGCGGTGGTGGTGGCGGAGGCGGCGAGGGCGGCGAGTGGTGTTCGCTGTTGCGGCGGGGGAGGGGGGCGTACGTAGCGAAGAGTGCCGAGGGGGAAGTTTGGGGAGGACAACCAGGAGTAACAAGTAGCAAGAAGGAGATCGAAAGAGCGAGAGGTGAGTTGGATGGGGGTGGCGAGGGCAGACAGGGCGGCGAGGGCGGCGAGGGCGGCGAGGGCGGCGAGGGCGGCGAGGGCGGCGAGGGCGGCGGCGAGGGCGGCGAGGGCGGCGAGGGCGGCGAGGGCGGCGAGGGCGGCGAGGGCGGCGAGGGCGGCGAGGGCGGCGAGGGCGGCGAGGGCGGCGAGGGCGGCGAGGGCGGCGAGGGCGGCGAGGGGCGCGGGCGGCAGGAAGATTGGCGAGGGCGGCGGGGGTGGTAGGGATGGAGATGGCGGTGATGGCAGCGAGGGCCAGGGAGGGCGGCAAGGGCATAGAGGGAGGCGAAAACAGTGAGGGCCAAGGAGGGTGGCGAGGGCAGAGAGGGTGGCGATGACAGGGAGAGCCAAAGAGGGCGGCAAGAGTGGCGAGGGTGGCAAGAGCGGCGAGGACGGCGCGGGCGAGGGAGGGCGGCGGTGGCGGGGAGGGCGGAGGGGTGAAGGGGCGGGGTCAGCGAATACGATGGGAGGGGCGGGGCAGCGGGGGCGAGCAGTCGTGGGTGGCGCGAGCGGAGGGAAGTGGAGCGTTGAGGGCGCTGAGGGGGGAGGGCGGGGCTCTCAGCACCGAACGCTGCCCAGTGCTCTCCGAGCTGTTTTCCTTCCACTGCCTCCGGTGTTCCTGCCTTTCAAGGGTTGTTCCTCAAAATCACATATTTATTCGCCTTCAAAGAAGTCCTCGTGTACCTTCAGCATCTGATTCTTGGAAAATAGTCTGGGAAACGGAGCTATTATTTGGGTTTTTAACTTAAGATGACTTCAATGTACTTTTGTTCCTGTGTCTTTCATTGCAATCCTTTCTCTAGCTTCGCTTTTACACATCTTTAAATTATCTTCTAATTTCTTACACTTTTTAATTTTAACAATATTAATAATGTTCACAAATGAACATTTTGATATGAAAGTGAAATTGCAAGTCTCTTGAATGACATCACATTCACTTCGAAGTACCTAAAATTACACGGGATGTGCCAACAGCTTCCCGTGTTCAATTTAAAAATAATCTCATTTCAGTACTAGTGCATTAAAATGAATAGAAAATACGTTACAGACTTCAAATCTATGATAAGACGTTGAAGGGTCACTAGAAACGAATTTTTTTAGGAGTAGAAACATTGCGCTGTTTTAAATTCAGCCCGATGGAATATCTTTTTTCAACAGACACGGCAACGTGCTTGAAATCCATCTCGTCCAATAACCAATTGACCTTGAGAACGTATTCACGGATGTAATTGATATACGAATTTGATTCGCAAATGAAAAACTCTTCCTGAATATTCCGCTCTAACTGCGGATGAGCGTTGGGCGTCCCTGCGGGGGTTCCCCGTGCAGGCCTTTGAAGCGCATATCAGAAGAGGCTTCCAGATCGACCGAGCCCAGCGCACGAGGCGCCTGATAAGCCTCCGATGAGGAGACATAAATTTTCTAATTTCTCGCGCACGGCACCCAGCGATCTATCATTTCCCTTCCTCCTCCCGCTTTTCTCTTCACCCCTCCCTCCTCTTTTCCCTCCTTTACGACGCATCTCCCCCCCCCTCCGCGCTTTAGATAGCGCGGTAATCAGGTTTGACGTAAAAATTGAAATAAACCCATAGATCTATTTCCTCGCCCGGATCCCGCCCCGCGTCGTTCTCCACGCAGGTCGACAATTTGCAGGTTCTCTTTCTCTCCCGCTCGCGTTCTCCACCTACAGATTTCCATGTAACACTTTATTTTATTATCCCCGCCGTCTCCCCGCCCCGCCGTCGTTCTCGCCTCCTCCACCAGCGGCGCGCCGGTCGTCTCCGTCGGGCTCTTTCTTCCTCGCACAAATTACTCCCATTTCGCTGTGGGCGGGGCGCGGAGGGGACGGGGGAGGGGTGGGGCAGGGGAGAGCGAAGGGGTGTTCAAGGCGCACTCTAGGTCGCCGTGACGCCGTTCCGAATGTCCCGCATTCATTTCCAGGCGGCGGTGCGGGGGTGGGAGTGCTTCGAGGGTTCCGGGCTCCCGGGCGCTGCGTCGCTTTGTGGTGAGGTGCTTGTGGCGTCGTCTGTCACCTAAAGGGCGAGGAGAGGTGGGAAGGGGAGATTGAGTGAATGTTGTCTGTACGGGTAAGATGATGTACAGTGAAGTGATCAATTAACACGCGTAAATACACGTAATCATATTTTTTTCTACTCTCATAATTGTCTAATGCTGTCATTTGTGGGCTGCAACCAGTTGTGTAATGATACTCATTACAATACAGATTTCATTATAATACAGGTTCTTGACTAATCACAAAGAAGTTCACAAACCAAGAATTGACACTTAATTAAACATTGAGAATCGTTCTAGTAAACCTTTCGTTCGATTGTGTACATTAAAATTGCATTTGATATTATATTACGTTTGTAAAATTTAATTTCTTTTATTAGTAGTAATTTTTTCGTGGAATATTATTTAAAATAAATTGGATCATAATTTCACTTTAATTCTATTTGACTAGCGCAGTACTCCCTCGCAGGCGGACTCTTTACCACAGCCACCTGCGGCAGCATGCGAAAGTAGGGTTAGGTGGCCCTGGCTGAATTCTACATGTCAACTCTGCCGAAACGATTCAATGTAAAAGTTTAACTTATAAAAGTCGTACAAAACGTACCGTATGAAACTCGATGTAATGGGTATTAATACACGAGTGTGATACTACGGTACGCGCGAGTATCGTAATATCACACTCGTGTATTAATACCCATCATTACATCATCGTTTCATAATGTACTGTTATGATCTCCTGAACACAAGTTCTCGATAATATGTTCGGCAATTAATTTATGTATTATATTATAAGGCGATGATTTTGATTTGAATAATGATCGCAAATTAGCAGGTTGAAATATAGGATCGAGATAATTATGGTAGTACTCAAGTGAACTCGCATTATCTACACCAAACTTTACATTTAGAGCTTAAAACCTAGACTCCATAGAAATGATAGAAAATCCCATGATAATTCTGGTTTTTAATCTTACTAATGGCCTGTATTTTGCTTCTCTTATTTAAATCATTCAGTTTCAATAATTTGTGAAGTTTCTTCAAATACGTATGAGCGCGCTTGTTTTTTTATATCCAGTGTATCCAAGAAACACTTCTTATGGCTCACCGACAGAGTGTGTGACTGCTTTGACTTTAGAATTACATTATCATTGAAGGGAACGCAGTTTCTGTTTTCAATTAAATATAGTTCATGCAGTAATGTTGTCTATCAATTCAGAAATTTTCCAAATATTTTGATTAGAGTGTTGTTGACACCTAAATTCCATTATTAATTGCAGAATAATTTTCATTTGAGGTTATATGAACCCGTAATATGCTCAAGATTCACTTGTAATATCTTTACATTTTGAGATCATTCTTTACACGAAATAACCTTTTTGTTTAGTAATTTTATTTTTAATAACAACTATTGAACAGAAATATATTCGATCCCTAATTTTCAATATTAAAGATACTAATGTGTGAGCTAAAATATGATTTGATTCATGAAGCATCACATTTTATACCTCGGTGTTGACACAAACTTATTTATCTCTCAAAAATGTGGCTGTGATTTTTTTTTATTTACAGCTCTGAGCTATGTGAGTGAGATATAAAAATCTCTAATATTTGTATGAACGTCCTCGAAAATTCCATTTACTTCCACTGTAAAACGAAAATATGGTAAAAGGGGTGTCAATGTGTCGACCAGGGAAGACGAAAGAGAAGTGCGGGAAAGGAAGACACATAGAGGGAGAGGAGTGGGCGGAAGAATTAGAGGAAAGTGGATGGGGTATGGCCAACTTCCCCAAATTAATCGCCTACTCACGTACTAGAGATTTTTACGACGTCGTTTATCACATTTTGGATTTATTTATTCCGGAAAGGCTTTTGTCGTATTATGATACTTTCATTAAAGTGAGTGATTTTATGATCATACTGATGGTCTCATCTTCTTCCAGTATATTTGACTCGGAATGAATTGATCAGATTTTATGGATAATTTCGATATCCTTAGTGAAAAAATTGAAATTGCTTTTTAGTGATTGATACTAAAAGCGAAGCTTATATCAATACTGCTTAAATCAATGTTTAGGACACGTTCATCACCAAATACTGTAAATTAACATTAATTAATATAATGTATATATTTCACATGAAAAATAATGAAATATAAAGTTACCATTCGAAAAGATTATATTTCAATTTCTGTAATAAAAACGAAAGAATTTTATTCATTTATCAGACTATCTTATTGATCCTATTCTGCTTAACATTAAATTTGCCAAGTACATATAATATTTTTAATGATAATGAAAATAAGAACAATGTTCCAGATTAAGAAACGCTAATTACTGAAGCTAAAAGTTTTAACGCACTTTTAATTCCTGATTCGTTTTTGAAAGAAAAAATGACATCCATAATATTGTTTGTTCAATGTTTAAAAATTGCATCCAAATACAACTCTTCGATCGAAGGAGGATATCGACCTCTCTATTGAGATTATTTTAGCTCGACAGTTCGACTGTCTATTCATGGAATAGTCCCAGAGCAAATCGCCGAATTCTCTCATGTAGTTTTCTGAACCACAACTGGACGTTTTCGTTTCGGCAGACTTGATTGGATTTTGTGAGAAATCTAATTACCTTTGCACGGCTTTTGTAAATTCTAAATTGAAGTACAAGAGAGAGCGAGAGAATACCGCAAAAAGAACGCTTCATCTTTGTAATCACTTGCCTCTATTTTGGGACATTTTAGAACAGTATTTGTACAAGTAAATGAATGCAAATTAAATATGTGCTGGTAAATACTTCATTACAAGATTCATCTTTTTTAAATTATACATGCATTCAAATGTATGTGTTAATTTTGGTATTGATTTCCCCAGAACCACATTGAGTCTATGTTTACCTCTATCAAGCATTTATACAGAACACTTAAACTTAATAATAATAATAATAATAATAATAATAATAATAATAATAATAATAATAATACATAATACTTATAAATTTTAGTTTATTATGATTTATAGATTACACTTAATTATTTATTTAATTACAGATTCATTCATTTTTCCGTACATGTACCTGCTGCTACTCAGATGTGCTAAGAAACTGACTCAACGATATCTGCCTAAATCAATTGGCATCAAATGTAGTCAAGTTTGATGCCTCAACAAGTAAAAAAATCTTGTCTTATTCCAAGGAAAAAAGTTTTGGAGTAGAAATTAATTTTTTTGAATCGATATATTTAAGTGCAAGAGGATGGGAAAGAGTTTCAAATGCAATATCAAGCAAAAAGTTAAATTCCAATATAAAGTTATGTCTTGAGAAACTTTTCAGTGTCATCCTACCCTTAATGGAAAATGTAATTAAGTATGTATATTATAGTTTATGCACTGTCAGATATAAAGAAGTAAAATATAAACAAAGAAAAGAAAACGTTGGCCTTTCAGTCCACAACGCGGCGTCACCTGGACAGCCAAAAAGTAATTGATTCGAGCCGCGGGAGCTTACGTTTACAAAAGAAAATAAACTCTGTAGATCGTTTTTTTATATAGTGGTTATCTTAGTTACCAAGCCTCTAGGATGGCTCATGGGCAGTGTACTAGCTTCCCGTGCTGTGGTCTCGGGTTCGATTCCCGGTCGAGGCAAAATAGAGTTGTAGCTTCCCTTTAAAATCGTCCAAGTTTCTGTAGCTGTGTGACGAAGGAAAGTTCAAGCAGGCGAATCTTGCCAGTTACGGTGAAGAGAATAGGTCATGTTCGCCTCATATCGCTCTTACAAGCATGGGAATTTAACTAGGCCCAGGCATGGGGGACACCGCTAGCTGGCCGGCGAAGTTGCACTACCGACTCAATAACACCAAAAACACACATATCTCAGTTATCATTGAACAACTGTAGTGGTGTAGGGAATTGATTGATTGATTTTTTTCGTGTTTCCGGGCGCGTCAACTGCTTTGGTCAGTAGTCCCATGAGTGTAGAGAATGTTTTTTTCTCGGGAGACGGTGGTGATCTTCCCTCGCTGGATGGCGAGATCCGGCGCCGACCTACCGTCGGCAAGTGGGGTTTCCCCCTAACCAGGACTCTCCCACCAGCGGGGTACCGCCCCAGCCGGGACCAGCTAAGCTCCCGATCGGTCTCCCGGAATATGTGATAGTGTAGTGCATGTTACTGTGAGTGTGTGTGTGTGTAAGGGGAGAGGATAGGATAAGGAAGAGGAAGGAAAGATCACGCGCGGTCCGTTTGGTAGGGTTCTGCTCCGGCATTCGCCTGGTGTTGATCGGAGAAACCACGGAAAACTACCGATCAGAGCAGCCGGCCGCTAGAATTCTCCTCCAGACAGCGACTGAATTCGACCTAGCTGAAAAGCTAGTGTCGAAAATCCTTCCGCCGTGGGGAGTGGGAACCTAGGACCTCCCGGTCAGAGACTCTGCAGTGCACTGAGCTACCGCTCCCGGTTGGTGTAGGAAATGGGTAGAGAGGGGGAACAACTTTCACTTGCGTGAGGGCCCCCTGAGCTTTAACCTGAGTTTGTCCACCCCTCGGTGGCAGCGTCTTACCGCACAGCGGGGGAACCCACTCCCCAAGGCAGCCACCGCCGCCGCCGCCGCGGACCGATATACATATATTCGCTATTTTATGACGTCATATCCGGCAATGATAAATCCCGCGCGGTGCAGGAGGCGTGGCGAGAGGCGGAGCACGACGGCGCGGAGCGGGGGGGGGGCGGGGAGAAGCTGGGGGTGGGGCGGGGCGAAGCGGAGACTGGGGCGGGGGCGGGGCGGAGGTGAGGTGTGGAAGGCGGTTGAGCGGGCTCTGTGGAGTTGGGTGGGCGGGTCTAAACGGAAAAGGTAAGTGGGGAAAGAAGATGTTGGAGGGGTGAGTTGGGGAATGAAGAAGGCTGGGTCGAGGAGGAGAAAGCCAGCAATGCGAAGCGGGAGTGTGAAGCAGAGGAGGGGAGAGGTGAGTAAAGCGGAAGTCGAAAGGCAGATGGAGGCAGAGTGAAGCGACTGGGTAGAGAATGGAAGAATGGAGAAGTAGGGCGAAACGGAGTACATGAAGGGAAGACTAAAACGGACAGAGGCGGGCGGGACGGAACAAGCAGGAGAACGGGCTCTGTGGAGTTGGCTGATTGGTCAGAAGGGAAAAGGTGGATAGAGAAAGATGTTGAGGGGTGAGGTGAGGAACGAGGAAGGCCGGGTCGACGAGGGGAAAGCCAGCAATGTGAAGCGGGAGAGTAGCACGGGGGCGGGGCGAGATGAGTGAAGCGCAAGCTGGAACGCGAATGAAGTGGGTAGACTGAACGGAGCGGGAGAGTGGAGAAGTACGGCAAAACTGGGCAAGGCTAAAGAGGGAGTGAGGCGGGGAGGAGTGGGACAGGCAGTAGAACGGTCTCTGCGGAGCTGGGTATCGGGAACTGAAGAAACAAGGCGGTTTGGGAAAGAATAAGTACGAAGGGAACGAGAAAGGCCCTGTAAAGGAAGGGAAAACAGCAATGTGAAGACGGGGGGGGGGGGACGAGGTGAGTGAAGCGCAAGAACGCGGCTGCAGTGGGTAGACCCAACGGACTGAGAGAATGGAGAAGTACAGCAAAAGGCTAAATTGGAGTAAGGTGGGACGGAGGGGGACAGGCTGTAGATCGGGCTCCGAGGAGCTGGGTTTGGGGAAGTGAAGAAACAAGAGGGTTTGGGAAAGAATAAATAGGAAGGAAACGAGGAAGCGGTATCAAGGAGGGGAAAGTTAGCAACGCAAAACGGGAGCGTGAAGCGGAGGTGGGGTGAGGTGAGTGAAGCGGAAGCCGGATGAAGTGGGCAGAGTGAAGCAACTGGGGGGATCATGGAAGAATTGAGGAGTAGGACGAAACGGTGTGCAAGAGCCGGGAAGGCTAAAACGGAGAGAGCCGGCCGGGTCGGAACACGCAGGACAACGCTCTCTGTGGAGCTGGCTGATGTCTCTGAAGGGACGAGGCGAAGAAGTAGGTGGGGAATGAGGAAGGCAGGGTCGAGGAAGACTAAGTCAGCAAAGCGAAGCGGGAGAGTGGCGCGGGGGAGGGGCGAGATGAGTCAAGCGCAAGCCGGAACGTGGATGAAGTGGGTAGACTGAAC
>BLKR01005005.1:0-91873 GCA_011170035.1 Teleogryllus occipitalis
ATCTATGTCTCCATCTATGTCTCCATCTATGTCTCCATCTATGTCTCCATCTACGTCTCCATCTACGTCTCCATCTACGTCTCCACCTAAGTCTCCACCTACGTCTCCATCCATGTCTCCATCCATGTCTCCATCCAAGTCTCCATCTATGTCTCCACCTATGTCTCCACCTATGTCTCCATCAATGTCTCCATCTATGTCTCCATCTATGTCTCCATCTATGTCTCCGTCTATGTCTCCACCTATGTCTCCACCTATGTCTCCACTTATGTCTCCACCTATGTCTCCACCTACGTCTCCACCTATGTCTCCATCAATGTCTCCATCTAGCCTTCCATTTTGTTCCACCTTATGCCCCAATTTGCGGCCCCACCAATGTCTCCACCAATGTCTCCACCTATGTCTCCACCTATGTCTCCACCTATGTCTCCACCTATGTCTCCACCTATGTCTCCACCTATGTCTCCACCTATGTCTCCACCTATGTCTCCACCTATGTCTCTACCTATGTCTCCACCTATGTCTCCACCTATGTCTCCACCTATGTCTCCACCTATGTCTCCACCTATGTCTCCACCTATGTCTCCACCTATGTCTCCACCTATGTCTCCACCTATATCTCCATCTATGTCTCCACCTATGTCTCCACCTATGTCTCCATCTATGTCTCCATCTATGTCTCCATTTATGTCTCCATTTATGTCTCCATTTATGTCTCCATCTATGTCTCCATCTATGTCTCCATCTATGTCTCCATCTATGTCTCCATCTATGTCTCCATCTATGTCTCCATCTATGTCTCCATCTATGTCTCCTTCTATGTCTCCTTCTATGTCTCCTTCTATGTCTCCATCTATGTCTCCATCTATGTCTCCATCTATGTCTCCATCTATGTCTCCATCTATGTCTCCACCTATGTCTTCATCTATGTCTCCATCTATGTCTCCATCTGTCTCCATCTATGTCTCCATCTATGTCTCCATCTATGTCTCCATCTGTCTCCATCTATGTCTCCATCAATGTCTCCATCTATATGTCCATTTTTGTCTCCACCTATGTCTCCACCTATGTCTCCACCTATGTCTCCACCTATGTCTCAACCTATGTCTCCACCTATGTATCCACCTATGTCTCCACCTATGTCTCCACCTATGTCTCCACCTATGTCTCCACCTATGTCTCCACCAATGTCTCCACCTATGTCTCCACCAATGTCTCCACCATTGTCTCCATCTATGTCTCCATCTATTTCTCATCCAATGTCTCCACCTATGTCTTCATCTATGTCTCCATCTTTGTCTCCATCTATGTCTCAATCAATGTCTCCATCTATGTCTCCATCTATGTCTCCATCTATGTCTCCATCTATGTCTCCATCTATGTCTCCATCTATGTCTCCATCTATGTCTCCATCTATGTCTCCTTCTATGTCTCCATCTATAACTCCATCTATGTCTCCATCTATGTCTTCATCTATGTCTCCATCTATGTCTCTATCTATGTCTCCATCTATGTCTCTATCTATGTCTCTATCTATGTCTCCATCTATGTCTCCATCTATGTCTCCATCTATGTCTCCATCTATGTCTCCATCTATGTCCATCTATGTCTTAATCTATGTCTTAATCTATGTCTCCATCTATGTCTCCATCTATGTCTTAATCTATGTCTGAATCTATGTCTCCACCTATGTCTCCATCAATTCCTTTATCAATGTCTCCGTCAATGTCTTTATCAATGTCTCCATCAATGTCTCCATCTATGTCTCCATCTATGTCTCCATCTATGTCTCCACCTATGTCTCCACCTATGTCTTCATCTATGTCTCCATCTATGTCTCCATCTATGTCTCCATCTATGTCTCCATCTATGTCTCCATCTATGTCTTCATCTATGTCTCCATCTATGTCTCCATGTATGTCTCCATCTTTGTCTCCATTTTAGTCTCTACCTATGTCTCCACCTATGTCTCCATCTAAATTTCCATTTTGTCTCCACCTATGTTTCCACCTATGTCTCCACCTATGTCTCCACCTATGTCTCCACCTATGTCTCCATCTATGTCTCCATCTATGTCTCCATCTATGACTCCATCTATGTCTTAATCTATGTCTCCATCTATGTCTTAATCTATGTCTCCACCTATGTCTCCATCAATGCCTTTATCAATGTCTCCATCAATGTCTCCATCAATGTCTCCATCAATGTCTCCATCAATGTCTCCATCAATGTCTCCATCAATGTCTCCACCAATGTCTCCACCAATGTCTCCATCCATGTCTCCATCCATGTCTCCATCCATGTCTCCATCCATGTCTCCATCCATGTCTCAATTTATGTCTCAATTTATGTCTCCATCTATGTCTCCATCTATGTCTCCATCTATGTCTCCATCTATGTCTCCATCTATGTCTCCTTTTATATCTCCATCTATGTCTCCATTTATGTCTCCATCTATGTCTCCATCTATGTCTCCATCTATGTCTCCATCTATGTCTACATCTTTGTCTACATCTTTGTCTACATCTGTCTCCATTTTTGTCTCCACTTATGTCTCCACCTATGTATCCACCTATGTCTCCACCTATGTCTCCACTTATGTCTCCATCTATGTCTCTTTTTATGTCTCCATCTATGTCTCCATCTATGTCTCCATCTATGTCTCCATCTATGTCTCCATCTATGTATCCATCTATGTCTCCATCTATGTCTCCATCTATGTCTCCATCTATGTCTTCATCTATGTCTCCATCTATGTCTCCATCTATGTCTCAATCTATGTCTCAATCTATGTCTCCATCGATGTCTCCATCTATGTCTCCATCTATGTCTCCATCTATGTCTCCATTTATGTCTCCATCTGTCTCCCTCTTTGTCTCCGTCTATGTGTCCGTCTATGTGTCCGTCTTTGTCTTTTCCTATGTCTCCACCTGTGTCTCCACCTATGTCTCCACCTATGTCTCCACCTATGTCTCATCCTATGTCTCACCCTATGTCTCAATCTATGTCTCCATCTATGTCTCCATCAATGTCTCCATCTTTGTCACCATCTGTCTTCATCTATGTCTCAATCTATGTCTCCATCGATGTCTTCATCGATGTCTCCATCGATGTCTCCATCGATGTCTCCATCGATGTCTCCATCGATGTCTCCATCGATGTCTCCATCGATGTCTCCATCGATGTCTCCATCGATGTCTCCATCTATGTCCCCATCAATGTCTCCATCTATGTCTCCATCTATGTCTCCATCTATGTCTCCATCTATGTCTCCATCTATGTCTTCATCTATGTCTCCATCTTTGTCTTCATCTATGTCTCCATCTATATCTCTATCTATATCTCCATCTATGTCTCCATCTATGTCTCCATCTATGTCTTAATCTATGTCTCCATCTATGTCTCCATCTATGTCTCCATCTATGTCTCCATCTATGTCTCCATCTATGTCTCCATCTATGTCTCCATCTATGTCGCCATCTATGTCTCCATATATGTCTCCATATATGTCTCCATCTTTGTCTTCATCAATGTCTTCATCTATGTCTTCATCTATGTCTCCATCTATGTCTCCATCTATGTCTCCATCTATGTCTCTATCTATGTCTCCATCTATGTCTCCATCTATGTCTCCATCTATGTCTCCATCTATGTCTATATATATGTCTCCATCTTTGTCTCCATCTATGTCTCCATCTATGTCTCCATCTATGTCTCCTTCTGTGTTTCCTTCTGTTTCCTTCTGTGTCTCCTTCTGTGTCACCTTCTATGTCTCCTTCTGTGTCTCCTTGTATGTCTCCATCTATGTCTCCATCTATGTCTCCATCTATGTCTCCATCTATGTCTCCATCTATGTCTCCATCTATGTCTCCATCTATGTCTCCATCTATGTCTCCATCAATGTCTCCATCTATGTCTCCATCTATGTCTCCATCAATGTCTCCATCTATGTCTCTATCTATGTCTCCGTCTATGTGTCCATCTTTGTCTCCACCTATGTCTCCATCTATGTCTCCATCTATGTCTCCATCAATGCTTTCATCTATGTCTATCTTTGTCTCCATCGATGTCTCCATCGATGTCTCCATCGATGTCTCCATCGATGTCTCCATTTATGTCTCCATCTATGTCTCCATCTATGTCTCCATCTATGTCTCCATCTATGTCTCCATCTATGTCTCCATCTATGTCTCCATCTATGTCTCCACCTATGTCTCCACCTATGTCTCCATCTATGTCTCCATCTATGTCTCCATTTATGTCTCCATCTATGTCTCCATCTATGTCTCCATCTATGTCTCCATCTATGTCTCCATCTATGTCTCCATCTATGTCTCCATCTATGTCTCCATCTATGTCTCCATCTATGTCTCCATCTATGTCTCCATCTATGTCTCCATTTATGTCTCCATTTATGTCTCCATCTATGTCTCCATCTATGTCTCCATCTATGTCTCCATCTATGTCTTCATCTATGTCTTCATCTATGTCTCCACCTATGTCTCCACCTATGTCTTCATCTATGTCTCCATCTATGTCTCCATCTATGTCTCCATCTATGTCTCCATCTATGTCTCCATCTATGTCTCATCATCTTTGTCTCCATCTATGTCTCCATCTATGTCTCCATCTTTGTCTCTATCTATGTCTCCATCTATGTCTCCATTTATGTCTTCATCTATGTCTTCATCTATGTCTTCATCTATGTCTTCATCTATGTCTCCATCTATGTCTCCATCTATGTCTTAATCTGTCTCGATCTATGTCTCCATCAATGTCTTCATCAATGTCTTCATCAATGTCTCCATCAATGTCTCCATCAATGTCACCATCACTGTCTCCATCAATGTCTCCATCAATGTCTCCATTAATGTCTCCATCAAGTCTCCATCAAGTCTCCATCAATGTCTCCATCAATGTCTCCGTGTATGTCTTTATCTATGTCTCCATCTATGTCTCCATCTATGTCTCCATCTATGTCTCCATCTATGTCTCCATCTATGTCTCTGTCTATGTGTACATCTTTGTCTCCACCTATGTCTCCACCTATGTCTCCACCTATGTCTTTACCTATGTCTTTACCTATGTCTCCACCTATGTCTCCACCTATGTCTCCACCTATGTCTCCACCTATGTCTCCACCTATGTCTCCACCTATGTCTCCACCTATGTCTCCACCTATGTCTCCACCTATGTCTCCACCTATGTCTCCACCTATGTCTCCACCTATGTCTCCACCTATGTCTCTTTCTATGTCTCCATCTATGTCTCCATCTTTGTCTCTATCTTTGTCTCCGTCGATGTCTCAATCGATGTCTCCATCGATGTCTCCATCGATGTCTCCATCTATGTCATCATCTATGTCATCATCTATGTCTCTACAATGTCTTTATCTATGTCTCGATCTTTGTCTCTATCAATGTCTTCATCAATGTCTCCATCTATGTTTCCATCTTTGTCTCCATCTATGTCTCTGTCTATGTTTCCATCTATGTCTCTATCTATGTCTCCATCTATGTCTCCATCTATGTCTCCTTCTATGTCTCCATCTATGTCTCCATCTAAGTCTCCATCTATGTCTCCATCTATGTCTCCATCTTCGTCTCTATCTTCGTCTCCATCTTCGTCTCCATCTTCGTCTCCATCTTCGTCTCCATCTTCGTCTCCATCTTCGTCTCCATCTTCGTCTCTATCTTCGTCTCTATCTTCGTCTCTATCTTCGTCTCCATCTTTGTCTCCATCTTTGTTTCCATCTTTGTTTCCAATTTCGTCTCCATCTTTGTCTCCATTTTTGTCTCCATCTTTGCCTCCATCTTTGTCTCCATCTTCGTCTCCTTCTGTCTTTATCTTTGTCTCCATCTTCGTCTCTTCCTTTGTCTCTTTCTTTCTTTCTTTCTCTCTTTTTTCTTTTTTCTCTTTTTTTCTCTTTTCTTCTCTCGCATTTCTCTGGCTCGCATTTTTATCTTTCTCACATCTTTCTCCGCCCCCCTCTCTCTCTCTCCCTCTCTCTGCACACAATTTTAGATTTCCACTTCATCAGGGCCTATGATATGTCGAATGGTTCGTGGAGGTTGTTCTGGTGGTGGACGACATGGTCTGCCACCTGCCCGTGATCGGGAAGACCACCAGGCAGATGGCAGCAGCGTTGAGGCTCTGGTCCGCGACGGTGGCGCTTCGCCAGTCGCGCTGTGTAGCTTCACGGCCAGATGGCGCGGTCGACGCCACATCTGGCGGGAGAAGATCAATGTCCAGGCGAACACCCGGCCCTGGGGCACCGGCACACCTCACGCTGTCAAATTATCCCCGTCACTTTCTCGAGCACTGGTGAGAAAGGTTATTGTCCTTAGTACTTCCTTGAAATCACCAGGTGTTCACGGCGTGTTCTCTCATTTGAGCAAATAGGAGAGAGAGGAGGCTTTAATCCTCCTCTTTACCTAAGTCGGTGATCTCAGTTATGATTTGCCTTTGCCCTCTTCTGTACGTACGAAAGATCATGTCTTTGATGGTATAATGACCGTTCTCATATGCGAGTATAGGCGAGGGAGGTACAATTACACATTTTTGTCCTTTCTTTTTCTGTAGTGGTGGCTTCTATTTTGGGTGGTCGCGACGAATTAGAAACGATGAAAAATAAACGATTATTATTGGGGTTATATTCAGGTCGATTAAGGTGGTATGAAAACCCAAAACGCTACAATCACTTGCATTCTAGGTGAGTTTCCTGATCGCAGCCTTCTACTATGTACTTGAATATTGCTTCTCACTGAGCAACCGAAATTGATTCAAATGAAATGAAATCACCTGTGAAAATGACGTTTCTACTGATAATGCATCCCAGGATAGTTTGTGTCAATAATGCATAAGCAGTTTAAATTGACGAGAAAAAGAACGTGATTCCTTCAATATAAATAAGAGAACGCAACATAGATGAAAATTCTTCAGTTCTTCTTCTACCATTATTAGATACTTTTATATCTTCTAATACGATTTAATTGATGTTTTGTAACTTATTAATGTCTAACGATGGAATACAAAAATGAATTTTGCTGTATCTACATGAAGGAGGAAAACTAGTATTCCAAAGTAATAGTGAGACCAAAAGACGAAATAATACATTTTTGTATCTTGTCAAAAATGTTCATTTTCACGAAAAGATATAATAAACCCACAAGAAGGGGAAAGTGTGGTTGGGCATTTTCGTGCAGATATACCCATTCATTCTCTGATTCCCTCTCCCATTCTATCTCATTCTCTCTCTCTCTCTCTCTCTCTCTCACAAAGTCTCATTCTCTCACACAGCCTCATTCTCTCACACAGTCTCATTCTCTCTCACAGTCTCATTCTCTCTCACAGTCTCATTCTCTCTCAGTCTCATTCTCTCTCACAGTCTCATTCTCTCTCACAGTCTCATTCTCTCTCACAGTCTCATTCTCTCTCACAGTCTCATTCTCTCTCACAGTCTCATTCTCTCTCACAGTCTCATTCACTCTCATTCTCTCTCAGCGTCTCTCATTCTCTCTCAGCGTCTCTCATTCTCTCTCAGCGTCTCTCATTCTCTCTCAGCGTCTCTCTCTCAGTCTCTCTCTTTCAGCGTCTCTCTCTCAGTCTCTTTTAGCGTCTCTCTCTCAGTCTCTCTCTTTCTCAGTCTCTCTCTTTCTCAGTCTCTCTCTTTCTCAGTCTCTGAAGCGAACAAAGAACCATTTTAGCGTTTTCTATTGAAATCGCAGACGAATTGAAGGCATGGCACGATAGATTTGCGTATCCTTCTTCCAGAAACAACATCGTGGTTACAATGTCGAAAATGCAGAATCAATGAAACTAGATTACTCCTATGAGTTAATTGCGTCTCGACGACGCCCATATGATACTTGTTGTAATGAGGCCTCTAAAAGTCAATTACTGTATGGATGTTGCAAGTGAACATTCTTTATTGTTCTGCAGTTTACTAAGTAATAATATTACAAAAGAAGAAATTCTGCTTACTAATTTCGTAAATGTACGTACGTTTGTAATTATTAATATCAAAACATTTGATACAATTTTGGAGATATGACAGTAATTATATTTTCGTGTAAAAATTAATGAGAATGCGTTTGAAAATGAATTAAAATGCATACATTTATCATATATAAAATTGAGTACATATCAATGGATACTAAAAGCACCAGTATTTGACGTTATAATGTAAAGTGTGTTATGATTTTGACGTGAATTGTAAATACCGTATCGATACTAGAATCACGAGAAGGAGATATGAGAAGAATAATCAGGAAGAAACTCAGAGTTAATAAGGTCCATGCCTTTATAAAGGAAGTTTTTTAATGTTCTATAAAACGGAAGTGTTCACAAACAGGCAATATTTTAGGAATGTCAGGAACACTTTTCTTCGTTGGTCGTAAAAAGTGGACGTGTGTCGTGATTATGATAGATGCGCCGAGCATTTGTTTTCTACCCATTCCATTACGTGATTCACGATGTCATGAGAGTTAAACAAATGGAGTGAAAAAGTGCACGAAAACACAATAACATTTGTTGAACTTATTTTCTCGTTTGTTTTTTATATTAAATGACAGTTCTTTCAACTTAATTTTATGAGAAAAGACCCAAACATATTACTTAGTCATGCATTGCCCTAGTATTTTCAAACTCACAAACAATGTAAATTAAGAAAAATGCATCAGTTACCTTTGTAGGTGGCTGCTGATGTAAAGTGCTATGTAAAGATGATTTTTTTTCTCAAATAGCTGAAAATTAAATGATGTGCTTTCTGCAACGTTCTGAGTAACTCTAACACAAATATCTCCTACACCACGAATATTTTGAATATCTCATCAACGAACAATCACTTTCTCTCGCAGCTATATTTAGTCCAGCCCATTTGCACTTACGTTCCATTTAACTAAGAATATTAACTAAAACATTATTGTAGCATATTTTAAATAATTTATTATTATTAGAATTGTCTTGTAAAATTTTCATCATGCGTAACGAGAGAAAATAATGTCATCCCCCTTAGCTTATTTAATTAAAAAATAGTAGTCATATTTTAAATTTTTCTTTGTTTTATTTCCTGTTACCAATTTCAACACAGCAGGTTTTACACAACATTTATCAGTACAATAAAAAATTGAAATGTTGATTGCTGTTGGGATCATGCATAGCATTAAATAGGTTTCTGGGAGTTTGAGGTACTAGCTTTGTTTTTTCAAATGGAACTTTGTTTCGTCTACCATGACGAACGTAAAAAGACGAATCCAAAGATATTCATATTGTCATACGTTAGACAAGCATTTTTTGAGCAATTTTGATATTTTAGGACTCATGTTCAACGGGTATTTTGAGTGCAACTATCCGCCAGGGAAGGTTACGCAGCGGTCTCCCTGCTAGCGCGCGTTCGGAATAGAAAAACTGATCGTAGTATTTGAAGACACAAATGGTTGGCACATAGGCGGCAAAAATTCATTCAAATTCGGCACCGTACTTCGAATTCAATCATTTATAACAATTCCTTGGCGCTAATTGACAGCAAAGGGTTTACATTTGAAACGTCTCGTGTTGTAATTATATTTTTTCTGTAAAAACCGCGGGTGGGCTTCCAGAGAGAAAAGCAATACATTTTCGTATGATGCTCTTTAGAGCGGCCGAACAACTTTGAAAATTTGAACTGGTTTCAAATATGACTGAAAGATCACGCCAGCCATTGGGAAGTGACCAGAGTCAGCATTTAGTATTGTCAACATTCCGAGAACCAAACGCCCTTCCAAATAAGACGCAATGGGATCACATTGTTCAAAGATTGAGAAGCCAAGTGGTTGCACGCCGCGCTCATGTAAAGAGCGTTGGAAATGAAAGCTAGAAAGTTGTGTTGATAGCGGTCTACTTCACAGCAGGGCAGACTCTGGCAACTTCATCAATACTCAATAATTCTAACGCTGAGGTATGCTAATAGTTCTTAAATAATTACCTTTCAGAATTTTCCCTTATGACTAGGGAGGAAAATGCGGCAGGAATCTTGTTGTCAACCCGAATCATCGTCTAATGTTCTCCCTACAAACTCAAGCTATTTTGCAGCCTCAACACAAATCATATTTAAAATCTTTACAAAACTGTTGAAATTTTTCATGACCTCTGTTTTCCTTTCTTACGAATTTTCTGATTTTTCTCTTTCTATATTTAAAGAAACTGAAGGACTGAAAACGGGTAGTTATTGTATGTAAAAAGTCGTATGTGTTGAAATATTTTTTTTATTTCAACTCCATGTATGGAGGGTTTCATACCATAGGATTTAAATGAGATCTTGAAACAAAATGCAATAAGAACTAATATTACTAGTGGTGTATAAAGCTAAATTACTTGTGTTGTGTTTTACACTCATGTTCTAAAAAAATAGTTAAGAGGGATGGGAAGTGCTATATTTGAACCGCGAAAAATATAAATATTTGAGAAAATCTCATGGTTTCCGATGCCAGGAAAAATGCACACGATCTCCTAAGAGAGAACAAATACGATTGTGTAAATAGAATTTTTTTCTACAATTTGCCATTAGTTTTGTTTGAGAACCCCATGGTTAAAAGAGCACAAATTCTATATCTTGTTTTGAACGTTTTTCCTTCGACATTTCTGAAAGGGTATGACAATAAGGAGACTTGTTACAAACAATATCACAACAAAAAACGCGGAAAATGCTTGAAGTGAGGCCGAGCAAAAACCACTACCACCATCGCCTTCACGATCACCGATAGTGTAGGCGCTAGTATTGTTCACAGTGGAGCAGACAGATGGACAGCCAGACGGACAGTAACAAATCACATGCAGACACTATAGACCCTGCGTAGTCTACACACCATAGATGACTTGCTTTACCAGGGCCATGAACTCCGGGATGGACACCTATGGCTTGCCGCCTTTATTCGCAACCCCACCGACACACAAGTACGCCGAGATGCTGGTATCCGGATCCGACCGGAACACAGTTTGCCCTCACGGCAACCTCCCCATACAAAGTCTGAGTACGGGACGTCCTGCCAGATCAGAGCTTCTAGCTATCCAGACAAGTACCGGAGCCCAAAAATTGCGCTACTCACGTGCGCCAGAAACAAGTTCCCTCCTCTTTGCCCAGAGTACAGGGCCACGGCCACGACGAATCCGAGAACCCAACTTGGGGGCATCCAAACTAATGTTCGGGCGGCTCGGAACCTCCTTCCTGATTCCTCACTGCCTACACCTGTAGACTAACGACGTGAGTATTGCTGGAACTGAGGCAACCTGACGGTAGATGTGAGTTTCCCGCCTGCCTTTTCAATGTGGATTTCAAAGCATTCCGAAGAATCTCCTTCACCCAATGCTCTCGAAAGGTCGACGCGCTAGGGGCCCAACTGGTGGGTTACCAGGCAAGCCCGACAGCCAGGGGCTTAGCATCGCCTACTCACTACCTCCACCTTGAAGCTAACGACGTGAGTGCCGCGGTGTTTCAGAGGTCGTCTACGTCTCTCCATCAGATATCACGACAACCTACGTCATCGTAATTCCCCCCGACGGGGAAACGTGCAGATAGTCACGTGCAGAAATACGAACGGATGTTTTGAAAACTTTTTTGGATTTCGAAACATGCATTTCCGTTGAAATCTCGAAATCTATTTTCCGCAACACTACATAACGTTTTCTGCACTTTATGTATAACTATGTAAGTAAAAAGGCAGACATTACGGACCAACGTTGACATTCCAGCTAATAACATAGTTAAACTGTTTGTCTCATTGTTTTATTTATTACAAAAAATCGGAAATGAAACAGTGCTCATTATTTGGCCAAAAAGTAGTTTAAGAGAATGCAACACGTATATTACAATGTTCGAAGTAACAGATCCGCTGTATCTTGAGAAACAGTTCTTTAAATATTGAGTAATTGTGAAAACGACTATTGAAAGTTGCGTACTTGCATACAACTTTACGCATTAAGATTTTATTACTGTCACTACAAAAAGACCTGACGCGCACAAGTATGTTCCTGCGACAGAAATGAAAATCCTCATTGCATGATGTCAGTTTTGAAACTTCCTCGCCGATATGCATTCAGGCCACCAATAATGAAGCTTTCTTAATTTACTGTTCAATGACGTATCATTAGTGAAATCGACGAGCTCTTCTTGCTCTTATATAAGTATAGATACCAAAGTTCTCTTGCGAGGCAACAAGTTTCAAAATTATAAAGTTCCAAAGTGTTTCTGGAATGAGATAACGTTCGTCTGAAGCCTTAGGGCTCAGTTTTAACTATTTGTGAAGATATACTGCTCTCTAATTTACGTTCCCATTTCTGTCCCAACTTGCAGGTCGCAACTCAGTTTCAAAGCCACTGTTTAAACGTCGAAAAAGGTCAATCTGTTCCATTGATATCACCTATCTGATTGTAATGAAAAGTGAGAAATGCGTCGCAAAGTCAGGAAAGAGCTGGCAGATGGCGTATCAAGAAAAACTATGAATGTTTCTGGTATTTTGGGTCCTTTGTCACACTTTCAGAGCTAGCCAACGCTGCCCCCTGTTTGAGCCTAGTATGTTTCCCACGCTTGGCAATTAAGACATGTGGTGAACCTAACGTGTCCCCTTTGCCGTCACGAGGTAACTCCGCCTGTCTGAGCTTTTCTTCGTCACACAGCTACATAAAATGAAACAATTTTAAAGGAAAGCTGCAACTCCATTTTTGCTTCGACTGGAAATCGAACCCCGAAACACACCACGGGAAGCTTTGCGGTATTTATGAGCCACTCCAGAAACTGAGAAGCATGATTTGTGGGCTAAATATTACAATCAACCAGCCAGAGACCAATGGGAAATTAGAGTTCATGAAAACGTAAGAAGCGTTGTACTCCACCGACACAGAAGTACTAAGTCCACGTCGAATTGCCAGAACGGTGTAGTCAATTGGTGCACCAGAAAACCTTTTTCAGAAGTATTTTTTTGTTGTTATTTAAGGTCGCATCAACATCTAGGTCATTAGCGACCACTATTGGTGTTAACGTTATGGTAACTATGAAGATGAAACGATATGGTGATGATAAGAAGTGAAAGGGCGAACACAAATACAAGCATGCCCAAGGCGGGACTCGAACCCGCGACCCTGCGGTCTGAGATTGCTACGACACTACTGCCTTCGCGATATCGGCCACCGGACTGGCAAATAAATATTGCAGAAAATAATTTGCCTCCGAGAGAGCGTTGACGTCGAATCCGTGGAATGAGTAATGCTTCGACTGTCGTCGGGAGGAGATGGTTCGGTTGCGGAACAGTCGTGCGTGAAATGAATTTAGCAACTATTACTACCAAATGATTATATCTTTATTTTTCCTGTTAGGGAAGGATTTCTTACTGTAAGCGAATGTCCTTCGAAATCTGATTGCACTGTGTTGACAATTGCTGAGTGAAAATGTAAAACACCAAAAGGCTCCGTGTTGTTTAATTTTTAGGATGTCTGTTTCGTTTATTTTCTTATAACACAGCAAACGTATTTCACTGAAAAACAATTGCATGCCATAAAGCTTCCTGATATACAGCTGATATGGGTTAAAGTTCGAATTAATTCTTATATACCTTTGACTAACCAGCACATCTCTTAAATAGTCATTGTCATTTGTTTTCGGTTCTTCAGTGCTCTTGTAATATGGAAAGAACTTCCTCTCTTCCTTCAAATTATGTAATCCTGATTTCACCCTAAATTCAGATTCAATAGCTTGTATCCAAACGTCTCAAATATCAAATTTAGAAAACTTGACGCTAAGGCGAGTTTACCGTAACTTTACGATCGTTCTCATATGCTAACGGAAACCTCACTCGTTTTCAAGGCCTCGTGCGTGAACGAATTAGATCCCTTTCAAAATTAATTTATTTCTTGACTCTACACAAACGAAGCTAAAATAATGTTCTTCACTGACTTGATGTGAAATCAGCCTCTGAGAGTGATCCACGGCATCTTTTAACATGTTGGCTGTCATGCGAGATCACATGGTCTCGTAGGGAGATTTAATTTTTTTAGTGCGAGACTACATGCTCTCGTGCATTGGTTTGTCTCAGTGTTAACATCTTCGTAGCTGCGTCCCCGTGCGTCCATATGGACTCGTACAGTTTTGTAAATAAATTTATTTCTACATAATATTATATAAATATTGGTGCAAGTTTGTATGTTCTAGCATACATCATAAAAGTGCGTCAATACCCTTGGTACGGAGACGTACGGGAAAAACCTGTACGATACGGACGTGTAACAACGGAGAATGCGCTTGGCAGTGAACGTGTTTGAAAGCTGGTTCGCCAGGCCGTCGCCACGTTTTCGTCCACGTGCACTGTGTGCTATCAATGTGTTTCCTATACCACAAGACACCGCAGTTTCGATGCAGTTCTGTTCAAAATGGGAAGTTTCTACAAGTGTTTGGTGTATTTGTCTTGTTAGTGAATCGAGGCGTTTGCTAATTGCGTTAAGTAAAATTGATTTTTATTACCGCGTGAACACAATAAATAAGTAGTGCCGGGTACATCACGTTTGAAAATCTCTCAGAAATGGTGAGAAGAAAGGGGTTTTGCAAGAGTAGTTGAAAATCCGACAAAGACTCTGCGATAGGTGGAAGAAGTGATTCGTGAATGAACAGGTGTCAATGTCGGATGTGTTCATAAAATACCTAGTGAATTACGGGTCACTAAAAAGCTAACTACTCGTAAGAAGGGAATTATAGCTAAACCGATAGAGAGTGTAGGTGGGAATTTGTGTAATCTGCCATTCGCATTCAGGTACACATTTTTTGTGAGAACGAATTGCCAACTTTAAATACAATTCCAAATGTGGTTAACGATTCGAGTTTACCTAATTTTAAAAGAACGTCTCTGTATATTCTGTACAAATCATTCATTGCTATCTTGTAAGGGCACTTAGTAAACGTACGTTCTCTTATAATAAGGGAAATTATCTGCATGTTCTTATTGGTATTTGGTTTATACTCCAGAAGTAAAAGTGGAAATATAATGTATGACACGTCTTGCTGTGACACATGCTGGCATTTGAGTATGATCATGGCACGAAAGTCGCAGCCAATCACGAACTACAGAGCGGATGGGCACATAAAAAGTTTGTTTACATGTCGAGTAAGGTAAGAGCGAACGTTGACTTCGATGAGAAATATCCATTGGGTGAGTTCCACAGTTCCCACTCCCGAGTTTTTTCTCCTCAAGCTCAGGAATCCGCCCACGCGTTAGCACGTCATTTGTTGCATTCGCCCGCTCGGCACGCGAGCCACGCGAGCGTGAGCGTGAGCGTGGGCGCGGGCGATGGCGGGCGAGAAAAGGGACGATAGCGTGCCGCCAGTCCGAGCGCCCGCTGGCACATGCGTTCGCGAGGCAGATAAGCTGCGTTTTGTACGGCATAAAAATTCAATATCCATAAAATGCACCTCCAATATCCATACACCGTAAAATATCAATAGAAGCAGAGAGACGAAGGCGGATGAACGGAGGGGTAACGTCCATCGAATGCTGGCGGAGGCGTTCGCTTCTGAACAAAGCGCTGCCGCCGCCGCCGCCCCTTTGCAGGCCCCGCTCTGCCTCTACGCACTCCCCCTCAGTCGCGGTTCCTCCTCCTCGATGCAAACATTCTCATAGAAGTTCCCGCCATTTACACACCTCCCTATTCATTTACGCTTTTGCCCCATTCTTTCTGGCTCACCCCTTCATCCCCATTACTATATCTATCATCTCATCTCCAAGGCACTGCCCCATTCTCAGTTCTCGAAATTCCCACCCTCACGTTCCACCCCCTCCAAAATCCTCGCCCTAAAGTTCTCTCCCCAAAGACCCCGCCCCAAAGTCCCCGCTTCAAACACCCCGCCCCAAAGTCCCCACCCTAAAGTCTCCTCCCCAATATCCTCCCCCAAAAGTCCCCTACCAAAAGCCACCGGCCCAAAGTTCCCACCTCAAAGTCCCCACCTCAAAGCTCCCACCTCAAAGTCCCCACCTCAAAGTCCCCACCTCAAAGTCCCCACCTCAAAGTCCCCACCTCAAAGTCCCCACCTCAAAGTCCCCACCTCAAAGTCCCCACCCCAAAGTCGCCACCCTAAAGACGCCACCCCATAGACGCCACCCCAATGGCCCCACTCCAAAGATCTCACCTCAAAGACCCCACCCCAAACTTCCTACCCCTGTTTTCACGAATTCCCGGCCGCAAAGCCCCCATTCCCGAAGACCCAACACTTGAAGCCCCTACCTCTGAAGTCTTTGGCCTCACAGCCTCTACTCCCAAACCCCTGCCCTTGAAGCGCCTACCCCCGACGTTCCTGCCTCCACTCACCCCCCCCCCCAAGTTCCCGCCCTCGCCCACTCCATTTCGAGCACTCGCCTGCTGGGGGGCCACTACTCTAGATGGTAAACAGCATCCTGGATTCCTTCATTTCTATACCCATCAGAATTTTCATTCTGTGAAGTTAGCAGTTACTCGTAAATTGACGTGAGCTTTGGCGAACACTTCTCGAACGTGATGGTTTTTTTTAGGTTTGAAAGGAGGTGGAAAGTCTTTTCATACGTATTCATTGCACTGCAGAAGCAGAAAGAAGCCTAAGATACGTTTTTCAGACTGCACAAGCTATTCTAAAGAGGCGTGGGAAAGAGTGAAATTTTCTTTAGAATCTCACTGTGTGATAAAGAATATTTAGTTGAACACTACTACATTTCACTGCTATTAATAGCACTGAATATTATTGAAGGGTTATTTTAAAAGGGCAATTACGATTCAAGAGGAAAATGTATCTTTCAACGTACTTTTCTGCAAGAATGAAGGTTTATATCTGGGAGAAAATTGTGACTTTTTGATTATTCATAGAAAAAAGGAGAAAAATAATCATTTTTGTGATGACATTTCTATTATTAATGATTATCATTGTGTTGACATTTGAAGATGGAATAGCAGTACTTATTGGCTGAGATTCATCCTCAGCTAACTATTTCTATTACAGGCTTCTATATTGTTTCCGTTAGTTCTTGATTACAAGGTTTATGTGGTGAATGGTAGTGCCTTTCTGGATCAATTTACACAGTGCGAAGACATTCATACGTAATGTTAAGTATGAAAGTATAATTTTATGTAAAATGACCCAAAATAATTGTTTAAAACTCACATTTACAGAACATTGCGAAAGTGAAATGATTTAAAACATTCCTCAAAAGTCAGAGCATATTTGAAAGTCATAAAAGTGGATATAATTGTCAAAAATGGCATAAAATATTTCAAGTTAGAGACAAAATTGGAAGTCATTGTTATGACAGCCAACTTGTAATTAACGTTCAAATTTAAACCATTTGTATTTTAAACTTATTTTTACATTGGTCAATAATATTTGTCATTTGAGTTATCATTCCCAGTTCCGAAACTTTAACTAGCAACTTCATCTCCATTGGAATCACCTCCCAAAGCTGTTACAGTTTAATATCAATTACAATTGTTTCCGTACTTTAATGATGTCTCAGTTTACAATGCAATAACAACAAAAATCTTGTCAATTTGTGCAACTACTGGAAAGATTTTAATATTTTAATTGAATATTGAAAGCAATTTCTTTGGAACAAACAATGGAAAGTCACCGTGTGATGAGTATTGGTAGGTGGGAATTAATTGAGAATGATAATGGAAATTACTATTTACTCAGCGTAAAATGTCCTAATTAAGCCTCAAAAATTAAACTTCGGCCGAAAGAACGCGTTTTCCTTCTCCGTGTACCACTCAAAGTACTGACACACGAGCCTAACAAATGATAATGAAAGGCAAATACTTTCTCGTACTGGTTAGTTTCCTATTATTTCTTACCTATGAAGATAAATTTTCGAATTTTTGCCCATATTCACTTCTCGGTTGCCATTTATTGGCGCTTTAAAGTAATAGTAGAACCAATTGTGGTATATATCGCTCCTCTGGGAACTGCCAATGAAAAAGCACTTTCGTGCTCTCCGGACATTGTACAAGCCTATCTCGGCCCTTTAACTATTAATATTGTTCCATCCTTTGACACCACATGGGTGCTTGTACTATTGTCCTGGGTGGAGGGATCGAGATCCTCAATTACACAGCCAATTTTGAAGAGACAGCAACCTAACTGGTCAAGAGATTATGTTAGAGTAACATGTAATGCCCCTAAGCTAAGAACACAAAATTAAAATTGATTTAGAGCCCACAGAATTAATGTCGACGTACTTTGGCTCTTCAGTCCCAAGTTCCTATCTCACGAGCCCGGATCTCTTCTGTGTACTAACTTTAATCGACCTTACGGCTCTGTAAGTAATAGTTTCATTAAACCAATAATATAACTAAAACTGACCTTTTTATGAGTACAAGACTATTAATCTGATTTATAAAACTGAATCTTTGTATCTGAATAACGTCAACACCATTAGTTTCCACAGCAATAATTCAAAGTTACCAGCATTTAGTATTAAAATCATTCATGTCACTAAGTAATGAACAGAAAATAATCCGAAAATTAACTAATTCTACAAAAAATGAAGAAATTTTTATTTATAGCACGTATCGATTAACACAATTGTACGGTTTACTTTTTTGTATTATTTATGACGAGAAAATAGTGTTACATCAATAAATACCTACATTTTTTTACATTTCCTTTTTAATTTTCATTCCCTTAATAATAGAATAGAAATATGTCTGTGTTTGTTAGAAGAAGTACTTTACTACAGATAGAAACAAAATTTATGCTCTTTATAAATACCAGGGGCTCTGAATATTAGAGTTATTTCTGTCAAAATACCTCCGACTTTTATCGCATCATTATAAAGCTTTATCTTTACTATGTAAGTAGGTAATATGGCGAGAAAGTGAGAAACCATATTGTCGTTATTAGGGTATTTCTGTTTAACATTCGAAATTGATTTTCCGCGGCATGACATAACTTCCTGCACTACGTATATTACTCCGTGTATACAAAAGTAATAAAATATTGCGCTCAAAATGAACATTCACTTATCTAACTGGCAACGTTGAGGAATTTTTGCGGTCTATATTTATAACTAGTATTGCATTCTTTTATTGCAAGGAATGTCAGAATTGTTAGTTGTTAATTTTTGTTAAGTTAAGAGTCAGATCTAGCAGGTTCTGTTTTCAGTTAGGTTTGATTTATGCCATATTTATCGAGGATGTTTCAAGAGAATATGTTAGTAAAGTATACTGAAGTATACTAAAGTATACTGAAAGTATGTTTACCACAGTGGTTATAACTGAAATTTGGGGTATACAAAGGGTAGGCTGCCCAGACGTAAAATCGAACCAAGATTGACAACAGTATTTTAAATGATCGAAATGACGCATGTTTGTAAGAGATAACTGTCTAGTTTAACTGATTTGGTAGTCTACGCATAGGGAGATTATGAAAACAGTTTATATAACTAGGCCATAAAGAGATACGTTTGTGACGAGAGATTTTACTACACGAGAATTTGCTTTATTTGTAATCTATTTAATTAAGAAGCAACCCTTGTAACTCGTCAGATAGACCAAAAAAAATAAAATAAGAAAGTGAAATTGCCCAAACGTCCACTAAAAGCACAGTTAGAGTAGGTGAAACAGGCTTTGTTTCAGTCTCAGCAATGCTAATATTTGGTTTCATTTCGTATTGTGTTGGCATTACATACTTGTTTTAATGCATATGCCGAAAAATCACTCGACCTACGATGATTAAATCTAAATAGGAAGCGTGGGGATAATGTAAACTGTGCGTAAAATCCAACTTGAGAGGTCAATGAGGAAAAAATACATTAACGCAACCAGCGCACAGAAACACAGCAGCCATCCCCGGGCGCGCGGAGCAGCGCGGGTGATGCCACTGGCGCGTCCCAGAGCGCGCTGCTTTGACGCTGGGGGTGGCGCAGGCGGCGGCGGAAATATCAACGGAGGGTTTTAATCCTCCCTGCAGCGCGGCTGGGCGGGGCGGGGCGGGGCGGGGCGGGGCGGGGCGCGGCGCGGGCGCGGCGCGGCGGGGCGCGAGGGGGCGGGAGGCGGGGCGGGGTGCGGCGGCGCGAGGCTGGGCGGGGCGAGGCGCGACGCGGCACGCGGGGTGGGGCGGCGGCAGGGCAGGGGGGCGGCGGCGCGGAGCTGGGTTGGGCGGAACGGGGCAGGGCGGGAGCGGGGCGGGAGCAGGGGGGGCGGGGCGGGGGGGGGGCGCGGGGGAGCGGGGCGGAGCTGGGCGGGGCGGGGCGGGGCGGGACGAGGCGAAGGCGGGCGGAGAGGGGATGGGGAGGATGCAATGCGACGCTTTGGTGCTCGGAATGGTAGAGACGGCGGAGGCGGAAATATCAACTCTAGGTTTTAATTCTCCGTGCTACATAGCTTTGCTCTGCAGTAGTAAGGGAAGGTAGGGACAGCAAGACAGGAGACTGGGGGGGAATGTAGATAGGTGGCAAAGGATATGGAGGTGGTAGTGACGGGAGAATGGAAAGGAAAGAGAAGATATAAAATGGGAGGAGAAGAAGTGCCATACGAAGAGTAATGATGGAAAGTGAATGTGAGGAGTAGAAAAAGAGGAATAAATTGTAAATAGTGAGAGTGGAGAGATGAAGAGGGATAAGAATGTCAAAAGGTGTGGTGCAATGGAGAGGAATGAATTGCATGGAAGGGGAGAGCACAAAACCAAAAAGGGGGAAGGTCGTTAGAAGAAATTAAGAGAAGATTCATGGACAAAGGAAGGGATGGTTTGAAGAGTACAAGAATAATACAAAACAAAGTTTGAGGGAACTAATTGAAAATGAGGAAACTGGTTAAGGAGTGATCACGAGAAGGAAATAACTGGAAGAACGAGACGATCCGGAGTGCGGGAAGGAGGGCACTCAGAATAGGCGAAGTAGGAACGTGGTAATAGGAAGGCAAGTAGATGGAATGTAGATGGCATGTAGAATTCCATCATTACTGCAGGCAGTTCGGGAAAAGAGCAAGCTAGGATGGAAATAGGGGAAGGGGTGGGTGAGAAAAGGAGGGGAAGGGACGGGGGGAGGAGAAGGGTGTGGGGTGGTTGGGTCAGCGAGGCAAATTGATATGGGTCATAGCAAGGAAAGGAGGGTTGGTGCCTCGACAGTGGCAAGGGGGAGGGGAGGGGAGGGGAGGGGAGGAGAAGGGAGTCACAGGCCTGCGCTGGGGAGGCGCCTACAGGAAGGAGCGGCATGGCGTAATAATCCTGGTATTCATTTGTCTCGATCGATGGAAACCGCATGAGTAGGGAGAAGCGGGGAGAGACGGGACCAGAGAGGAAAGGAAGGGTGGGGTGGGGGCGGAGTGGGTGACACTGGGCAAGGCGACAAGGATCTGCGAGAAGTGTTTCGCAGGACTATAGTTACAGTTTGTAGTGTTTGGATTGTGGGTGGGTGCATAGAGATTTTCCAGAAGGGATCTGCTGGAATAGATAAAAGCAGTGAGAAACTGAATGCAAAGATTGACGAAAGTGTATATATTCATGTTCTATCAAAAACAATTAGATATTAACCAGTATTCATTATTTCCGTATGTGTGTTTTTCAAACCTGATAGTAGAACACTGTAATTTACATACAAATAAAGATATAATTTATACATTGACGCAATATAACTTAAAATTGTTTTGAAATTGCAATAACAATAATACTAGCAATACTTCTACAACTTTACTAATTGTTGCTTCCTCACCTGAATAAATATGCATCATTAATATGAAAATACTCTGAAACACCTAACGACGATAACTTCGTGTCCCTACAGCTCAATTGTATTCTGTAAAAGAGTTTCTTTCATGTATAACAACGAAAAATAAATATGTTTACATTGTTCAAAGGAAAACATTATAATTGCTGCACGTTTTCAAAAACTCATGTACTAGAATTGATAAAGTGTGTTTGAAAGAAAATGAAATTATTGTTCTTGAACATTAATTTACATCCTAAAAAATTTGTAATACTGAAAATAATTACTTTTGGTGATGATTGCAATCATCGGTATTAAAATAGCTACAACGAAGTTGACATTCTTTCAAAAAGTAGGAAAATGTAGCATTAAATTATTATAATATTCAACTGGTTAATTTTCTTAGACCTCCATTTTGAGGCAAAATAAAATAAGAAATATTAAAAAGATGAACTGAGGGGAAATAAAAAATATATTTTTCTAATTTTGAAAAATCTTTTATAAATAGCTGGGTTTTCTGACAATTCCTGTACTTTTTGTTTTGTTATATATTATACTAAACAATTAATTTCGAAACAAAATAATCCTCTTCTACGGACAATATTTTTCAAACTTCATTTCGTTCTGAATAGGCATATTTCGAAAAGTTTTTGACCTATCAGATTCACCTTCAGCCCTGCATCTATTCGTAACATTCCCTTTTCATACGTATCATTTTTTTAAATTTCTGGCATATTATTTGCGTTCTTACCAGAAGGTGAGTACACAACTTGCTTAGTGCTCGCAAGTTTTTCCTTCGTGCAATGCTATTACAGATTAGTGTCATTTGTTAAAATACAATGTTTCACACATAACCAGTGCCTTTATGAACATTATCTCCAATGACCAAGAGAAGCACGTAAAACATTGTTATACAAAATCATCACTTCACAGAAAATTGTCACTTGCATAGTTTTTATCTGTCAGGCTTGAGTTTTTCAAAGGCATATATTGCATTATTCAAGGGAATGGAGGGAAACAAAAGTGGAGATGCAATAGTACAATTTCTTTTAACAGGAGGTGGCAGAGGTAACAAGAGTGCAATTATCATGCCTGAGCCCACACAGTGGAAGAAAACTCCAGCATTGTAGAAGCGTTTAATAGGGGTAATTTCATGACAGAAAGAGCAAAGAGCGAGAATGGCAGCAGAAAAAAAATAATGGTGCATTTAAACTAATTTAACGCTTACTTTTCCAAGAGTTTTACAACCGAATTCAATGTCAAAATTCTAAACGCGTGTGAATAATCTTGTTAGTGCAGTTATGTTGCCTACATTTAAACTATTTTGCAAAGTTATATTATGTTTAAAAGAATGAGTTTAACTAAACCAAAGATGCACACAGAAATTAAATATTCAAAAAGGTAAAAAATTGAAATAAATGTTCAGCAACCAGTGTATTAGAAAACAGAATTTTATTTATATTTTTTTAAATTGCATTTTACGTGAAAAACAGTTAAAATCTGTGCCACGGAGAGAAGTGTATTCTGTGCACGTTTTCTTAATTCTGGAATCCCTGTCCTAAGCCAAATGCAAGTTGGAGTCCTTCTGATTGCAGAAAAAAATGAGCGTTTTTGTCAACAATTGTTAATAAAACATTTGCTCCGAAGTATAAAAACATATTTTCAAGCGCATATCAGCAACAGATTTGGGCTCTTATCCCACATAAGGTCCTTTGTGAAGGAATATTTTTCCTCCCGAGACAATAGGAAGAACGATAACACTGGAGAGCAAAAAATATTTTTTGAATGTTTCTTTCGATTTATAAGGGAAATATTACTGATTTTGGGTTGAGAAAAACGAATAATTTATTTTGATTGATAGGAATATGAAGAAATTTAGATTGATTGATTGTTAGTGATTCCAGGCGCGCCAACTACTGAGGTCATTAGACACGTAAGTGTAATGTATGTTTTTCCATCGAATGTTGGCGATGATCTTCCCCCACTGGATGGCGGCATCCGGCGCTGACCTACAGTCGACTAGCCGAGTTTTTCCCAACCAGGGATCTCCCACCAGAAGGTCAAGTTCTAAGACCCCAATCGGTCTTACGGTATGTGTGGGAGTGTAGTGCATGTCAGTGTAAGTGTGTGTAAGGGGTGAATATAGGATAAGGAAGAAGAAGGAAAGATCGCGCGCAGTCCGTTTGTTAGGGTATTGCTCCGGCATTGGCCTGGTGTTGATCGGAGAAACCACGGAAAACTACTGATCAGAGCAGCCAGCCGCTAGAATTCTCCTCCAGAAAGCGAGTGAATTCGACCTAGCTGAATAGCTAGTGTGGAAAATTCTGTCACCGTCGGGTTTCGTACCTAGGACCTCCCGGTCAGAGGCACTGCAGTGACATCAGTTGATGCACTGAGCCACCGCTCCCGTTAGGAGCACTTTTTAGCTCGTTTTTTCGTGATATCCAATAGATGGAAATATTTTATTTTAACAGATAAAAAAATGTTTGCTAATGTGAGTTTCGCTCTTGTGAGTTCCAGAGCATCTCTATGTACAGACCAGCAGCAATTTACAAGAATTACTTCATCACAAACGGTCCTGATATCTTTCTTCCAGTAAAGAAATGTTCTGATCGAATCTTTTTCCGTTTTCATCACTGCATGCTCCAGAACTAGGAGGGAAAAGTGTAGGAGGGAGTTGAGAAAATATTTTTAAGGGACATGTTGCATACGAATTCATGGTATATTTGCAGAAGTGTGGCCACCAACTACATATTATTATCATCTCTTTTGCTACCTAAAAGTCCATGAAGAACTCCCTTAAACGCTTTTCATGCTTTCTTTTCTTTGCCCTCCAAAACTCTATCAAACGTAGAATCCTCTACAAGTTGTCGAATTTGTGGCACAACACAAATACCTTCCTTAACTTTTGTATTATTTAACGCAGACAAATTTTTCTATTAAGTTCCTAAAGACCGGTCTTTCTTAGTTCAGAGCATTGACAAACTTTTTCGTCAACTCCAGCTTTATATGTGGAGGTGGAAGAAGAACATATTTTGGGTGTACGAGAGGAACGGCAACGCCAGCTTTGTCACTGGAGTTAAGATTTCTTGCAAGTCAATCTGCTTAAATATAATGCGATTTCCAGTCTCCCCTGTCCCACATACATGAAGAGGAGCAGTTATAGATTTTTTCCATCGCTACAGGTTTTCCATTTGTGTTCATCAAATAGCATGATTGATTGATTGATTGATTGATTGTTTTTCGTGTTTCCGGGCGCGTCAACTGCTTTGGTCATTAGTCCCGTTAGTGTAGTGCATGTTTTTCTCGGGAAATGGTGGTGATCTTCCTCCGCTGGATGGCGAGATCCGGTGCTGACCTACCGTCGGCTAATGGGGTTTCCCCCTAATCAGGACTCTGCCACCAGCGGGGCACCGCCCCAGCCGGTACAAGCTCTAAGCTCCCGTCCGGTCTCCCGGAATATGTGGTAGTGTAGTGTATGTTAGTGTGTGTGTAAGGGGAGAGGATAGGACGAGGAAGAGGAAGGACAGATCGTGCGCGGTCCGTGGCCCGTTTGGTAGAGCACTGCTCCGGCATTCGCCTGGTGTTGATCGGATAAACCACGGAAAACTACCGATGAGAGCAGCCGGCTGCTAGAATTCTCCTCTAGACAGCGACTGAATTCGACCTAGCTGAAAAGCTAGTGTCGAAAATCCTGCCGCCGTCAGGACTCGAACCTAGGACCCAAATAGCATGAGTTGCAACATAGAGAACCCTGAGTTGTCCTGGTCCCCTTCCTTCATATGAAAATAATGATGATAGGCAGTCTTCACAAGAGACATGAGATTGCCTTTATATGTCGAAAATGTAATTTCACCACAGATATAACAAAAATTATTCACTGAATTTACACATTTACGTGGCATTTTGATTTAGCTTTGGTCACTTCAAAACCTCTTCGAAACCAGAAATCAGGTAGTAATTACCCCCAAAGTTATATAAAACTCTCGGTCACTGCAATAGTAATTGTTTTTATAACCTATAAAGAAAACAGAATGCCAGAAAACGTTATGTTTCGTCATTTGACAGAGGTGACTACTCTAAAAAAAATCTTCTAAACTGAAAATGTAGACTCAAAAAACTGGCATGTCACTGTATCTCAAAAGCAAGAGTTATTGGTCCTTTTTATTGCTATTTTTGAATTCAGCATGTTGATATACATATGAGGTATTTTTCAGCCCGAAACATTTTATTGTTGAGCAGTGTAATTTGAATAACTATATTCTATATTCGCCAACAAACTCAAGAAGACATGCACGGATAATGAAGTTATATTTACGCTCATATGTAAAACAAGGAGCCATCTCAGCATTTTCTTACGTCCTGGAAGTTAGCAGGACCACTAATAATGCAAGTATACACACAAAACTGTACTCCAAATTTGCTACAAGCGATAAATTATGAGCTATACAGTTTTTTGATTAGGGGAATCAAAAAACTGTATAGCTCATAATTTATCGCTTGTAGCAAATTTGGAGTACAGTTTTGTGTGTAAACTTGCATTATTAGTGGATTTAGAGGTGTGGTCCTGCTAACTTCCAATGGAAGTTATCATGAACACCGATTTTGTTGAGAAAATTACCCGTGGCAAAGGGTATAACCGAATAAGGCGGTGAAAAGTGCTCACAAAGCAAATCGATAATCGCGATGCTCATATAAAAGAGAATACAAAATGACGTAGATTCACAAAAAAAATCAGCCTCCTAGGGCACTCTGTTGCAGTGATACCACGAAAAACGTGACTTTCATGTTGTGTTTTTCCTCATCATGTACTACGTGTATTAGACTGAAACAAAAATGCAGAAACGGGGAAAACAGTTTATTTTGAACGAATTTGTGTTAATGAGTTTTGACGCCAAATTTATGCATAAAAATAAATAAATTTTTGAAATTCATTTTTGACGTGATAATGTTGGGGTACTGTATCAATTTTCGCCCTAAAATGGGTGTTATAACCTTCTATAACATATTTGTTTCAGAATTTTAAACATTGTGGACGATAGGGACAAAATTTAAAACCAATTGTTTCAGTTTAAACATTTCAAATTCGAGCCAAAATGTGATTGTAAAAACTTGTTTCACCAATGTTTAAACAGTTTCTATTAAAATTACTGAAAGGTCTCGCTTGCCAGAATGATTTGGAACTTTTCGCTGACAAATGTTTGTCTTTATGTGAAAAGTATTTGTATTATCGAAATAAAATCATCAAACCCCTTTTGTTTTTAGATTTATCTATTGTTTCTAATATAAATAATATTACTCGGTTTTAGGCATCATTGATATTTTTAGTATAAATCAAATTACTTAGTTGTAGATTTATTAATCATTGACAATTAGAAAATCATGGACAATTAATCATTTATCGCTTTCTTCAATATCTGGGATCACGCATTTGTTTATAAACAGTCTACTCAAAATTTCTGTTTTTTCATCATTCCTATTTAAAAATACCGGTTTAACAATTTTTGACAAGTTATTAGCGTGTGCCAAATGTGTGTTTAAATGATGGCAGATACGTGGGGGCAGCATTCAAGGGTGTCACATCCGTTCGCGCGTTGACATTATCCTTTCCCTCCCGATATTCCCATAGTGAAAAGAGATCGGTGGGCTCCTCCGGTGCACCGATTTTTGCTCGTTCTGCACAACTCCTGTTTCCGTCACGAATCATGCGACCACTTCATTTGAAAAGCGAGATTAGACGTCGGTCGCCATGTCTCATGGAGTGAAAGAAGTGTTGAGAAACATTTTTTAAGTGACATAAATGGACAATTTCAACGGTGACCGACCAAAAATATCACGATGAAAGGGTAGTTGCAATAAAAGAGGTAATATGTTAAAATGTGCTTATGTGATTCTGTTTCAATGACTTGTGACCGTGATAATTCTGGCATTTAAAACTCACGCTTATATCATGACGCACACTGGTACCTGAAACTCATTGACTGAAATCGGATGCGCAAGAGGCCATCCATCTCTTTCCATCCAGGATATTCCGATTGAGCTTCATACATACAAACGTTTAAATTTGTGTTTAAATATCGGTTAAACTGGTTTTTCCAATCACATTTACGTGGGAATTACAAATTTTTATACCGAAACAACTGGTTTATTTTATTTCACTACCGTCCACATTGTATAAACATTCCATCCACATTGTCCAAAAAATATATCTTATAGAATGTTATTAGACCAGTTTTAGGTGAAAAAATTGAGACACTACTCCAACGTTATCATGTAAAATTGAATTGAAAAATTTTATTAATTTTTTATATATGAATTTGGCGTCAAAATGCGTTGATAAAAATACCTTGAAATTAAACTCTTTCTCCATATCTGCAATTTTTTAACCCTGACACACGCAATAGATGAGAAAAAATTAAATATGCAAAACATGTTTCTCGTGGTATCTCTACAACAGATTGCCCTAGGAGGCTCATTTTTTATGAATGTACGTTATTTTGTATTCTTGTTTATATGAACATCGCGATTATCGATTTGGTTTGGGTACTCTTTCACCGCCTTATTCGTGTATACCCTTTTTTGTTTCCAGATCTTAAGAACGGCAAAAAAACATTTTCTCAAAGGATGAGGGAAATTGGACGAAAACTCTGATTGCGATGGGAGTCATTCATCCATCTACATTGTGTTTCTTAGCGCCACAGCGCTAATGTAAAACTTCATATAAATATCTTTCTTTAAGAAGTAGTCACAAATAATATAAAAATCTTAGTAACGGTAGTTAAGCATTTAAAGTAGGCCTATAGCTCTAAGTGATAACACATAACTGACTGATATCACTTAACTAAGTGATAACACTTAACTGACTGATATCACTTAACTAAGTGATAACACTTAACTGACTGATATCACTTAACTAAGTGATAACACTTAACTGACTCAACACAAGAGACAAAAATAACGACACTACCGGCATTCGAACATGGGAGTCCTCCGTGTACGGCGATGTACACAGGAGTCCTCCAGGTGCGGCTATTATACGTCGCAGCTGGTCATTTGCAAATGACAAGGGCGTGTAGCTTCACCGCAAGGCAGGAGCGTTTGCTTGCGGAGGATGATGTCGGCTCTGCCTCCAGGGCGCGCGGCCACGTGTGCCTTGGGCTTAGGACGCTGCGCGGGAGCACCTGCGTCCACAATCTTTTTAGATGACTCCCCTTCTCCCCCTTCCCCTGCACCTCCCCCTGTACCATTCTCTGCACCTCCCTCTGAACCTCCCTCTGCGCCCCCTGCACCTCCCTCTCCATATCCCTCTCTCCCTCCCTCTCCCCCTCCTTCTCCTTCTCCACCTCCCTCCCCACCTCTCTCCCCACCTCCCTCCCACCTCACCTCCCTCCCCACCTCCCTCTGCACCTCCCTTTGTACCATCCTCTACAACTCTCTCCACCTCCTTCTCCTTCTCCACCTCCCTCAGCCACCCCTCCTGCACCCACTTCTTCCCCCTCTGCACCCCCTCCTGCACCTCCCTCTCCAACAACCAGGAATCTTCCACCAGCAGGACACCACCCTAGTCGAGACACGTTTTTAGGTCCTGACTGATTGTTACGTATGTAGTCTTGTACCGCTGTTCCGCAACACTTTGCCATCGAGCATTAGCTCAAAACGAACTTTAATAAATCTATCACTTTATGCTCACGTAGGCACTGCGATCGTGAATATTTCCAATATAATTTCAGCTGCCACTGTTTTCCACTAACCCAACGTTGCTGTCCGTTCTTCTCACTCTTGAAGGTTGTCAAATAAAACACCCATAGTTCCAACGAAAAGAAAATACATTGTTTGAAGATTTTGGATGACTAATCAATCGCCAAACTGTTACCAGCTACACGTTCGCGGATATCTTGTTGTGCATTCATAAACCTCCAATTAGTTATATCTGATATCTTCCCCAAGGTTTTGCCAATCTTCTAAGCACCTAAAGACACTATTAACTGGGTATTTAAACAAGTATTTCACTGTAAATATCACAACTTAATCGACATGCGTCCATTTCTTTTGAACTCTAGCTAGCCTCTCTCAAAACAAACTTGCCTCCATATAAACCCATTTCATTACTCAATTGTTCGTTCCCTTAAGAGTTCATACACTCGTGCTAAGTGCTATTTTCATTTTGTAATACTGATCTTCTGGCATGAGTGGTAGAGTAATGCGTGGAAGTATACGTTTGTGTGAGTAAGAAGTAAAGATAGGACAAGTAAGGGGAAGGAAAGATCGCGCGTAGTTCTTGGCTCGTATGTTAGAGTATTGCTTCGGCATTCACCTGGCGTTGATCGGAGAAACCACAGAAAACTACAGATCACTGTGGTCGTTCTGTTGGCCAGAGTGGCCAATAAAACTATTCTCCAGACTGCGGTTGAATTCTACCTAGCCACCACCGTCGTAAACCCTGCCACCGTTGGGACTGGAATCCTAGGACATGCCGGTCAGAGACCCTGCAGTAACAACAATTAATGTCTTGAGCCACTTAAGGCGGTCAAAAGTCTTGTGAAAATGAATTGAGCGTGTTGAAATATCACGACACTTGAGAGGTTCATAATTTTCCAGTCCTTTCGCACAGCAAATACTATCTGAAGTGACACTACGATTTGCTACAACCAAAATACTATCCGCTCTACTCATTTGGTTCAAATCTTTTCTTTGAAGAAACTTTCTGTGAAAATGATCTTAAAATTGTGCATATTTATAAACACACAAAAAAGACGTTTTCTCACGGACGGCACTAAATTTTTCAATAAAAATTTGCGTTTGACTGTGTTTTCCTGTTCCGTTAAATTCTTAAAGACTTATTTCAATTCTACTAATAAAGGACCAAAAACTCGAGAAAATGAAAAAAACAAATGTCGGTTTGTCACAGTGTGGTAGCTGGGAAATGGTTGCAGACGGAAAGACTGTAAAGCAAAATTGAAAAGCTAGCCTAGACTAAAGAAAACAGAAAACTAACTAGTGTAGGCCATTCTGTAGCACCACTAGTTGTATTTTGATACATGCGAAGAAAAAAGTAAAGAAATAAATTGAAGCCGTTTTTGAGAAAAACAATGTTTAAAAACTTTCTATATTTTACACAAAAATAGTCATACTTTAGAAAATTTTTACACAACTTTATTTAAAAACCTATCTTTAAAGATTATATTTCATTGAGGAAAAGTATCAAACTTCAATTCTGTAATTGAAGAAAAGCGCTGAAAAATGTTGAACACTTGCCAGTTTTGAAAACAATGTTTTCCCCATTTTAAAAAGTTCTTTATGCTATCCGCGAATTAAGTTTAATAAAAAAATTTGGAGTCATTTTCAAATTTTTTTTAAACATTCTGGATTAATATGCAGTATCTCTAAAAATCAAAATCTGCGTTTCAAACTCGCAGGGCTTTGTGTTCGTTCAGATTGGTAGGTGAATATCAATTTTGGAGAAAATCATATGAACGGTTCAGGCACTAGTGTTGAGCACACACGGACAGACGGACGTATTACCTTCAATTGATTTTTTGGTATTAAGGACTCACAGAACGGGAATTCTGACTTCGCAACGCTTAGAGGAAACAATTAATTTACTACATTTAACGTAATTCATCCACATTCGTGCGGGAAGACAGTTACACCATTTCAATATCGACAATGCATTCTATCGTAAGACAATGTTTTGTAAGCATTCGTAGTTCGACAGCGTTAGAGGCAACAACTACTGCTGCGCTCTATCAGCTTATCGATACACTATATCTCCGAACCAAAACACTTCAGTATTAATATTACCTAACAGTGTTATTTAAAGTGCCATCAGTGTTCCAAGCAGTGTACAGCGTTTCTCTGGCCGGTCTGTCGGCTGGCTCAACGTATCCACATGAATAAAGCAGTACCAGACAACGTCAAGATGAATCCGTCACCTAACCTCCAAGATCAACCCACGAAGTCGTACGCCGGAGCTGCAAATACCGTGAGTTTTCCATCAAAAGAACAATCTATACTACTGGACGCATGAGAAAATCTAACTGTCAAAGACTATATAAGTAAACTAACCGAAATTGTTCCCCCCAGTGCCATTACTTTTATATCAAGAATATCCAATAACAGAATATGTGTGTTTCTAAACTCGAAGACCAATGCTGACCTTATAACTAACAAATACCCTACTCTGATCATTAAAAATACTACTGTTAATGTGAGACCCCTAATTAACAAACTCAAGAGAATCATAATATCAAATGTATACCCTTTTATTCCAAACGAGGAAATCACAAATATTTTCAAGAATCATGACATTAAAACTACCTCCAGTATATCCTTCATCAGAGCTGGTCTGTCTGACCCTAACCTCAGTCACATTATGAGCTTCAGAAGGCAAACATTTATCCAACCTGAGGAACTTCACAAACTCCCTCAGTCATCAGTGATTGTATATGAAGGTACACCATATAGAATCTTTTTCTCGGCTGAAAACATTACTTGTTTCAACTGCAAAATGGAAGGCCATACTGCTAGTAACTGCCCCCAAAATCTCCCCAAAGAGAATTGCCTTCTGGACACTCCCAGCACAGACAAACCAACTATCCCTTCTAATAATATGGAAGTGCAGCCTACCATAACTGAAACACCCACTGCCCCCTCCACCAGTGACCCTATGAACTTTCCTCCCCTTCTTAAAAGAAGCCTCCCCAATGAATCCTCTTTCCTATCTGAAGCAACTAATGATGTTAAAGATAATAATGAAGATAATAATGTTAAAAAAACTAAAAAAAGTAACAGAAAAAGAATTCTTCAAAACATGAAGAACTGGACCAAGATAGCAATCCTGATAAAACACTTGAAGACATGCTCAGCCCAACTAAAGATCTGCTTGAAATGAATCAAAACTCTTTTCCTGTCAGCAAATCAATTACACTTACTACTAGAAAATACTCTGGGCTCTGCTGATCCTCTAACCATAGTAAAGGACTATTCTAATGATATTCCAGCCGTTATAAAAATATTGATTCAGTGGTGAGTTGTAGTTGACATTCACATAATTGAAATTATTGAAGGCGTTGTCATTGTCAACAATATTATTTATTATAGAAATAAGCCATCGAAAGCTGCTATTTCTATAATAAATAATATTGTTGACAATGACAACGCCTTCAATAATTTCAATTACGTTATAAAAATGCTCAATGACATTTACCCTGTATTAAAGGATAGAATTATCAAAGGCAGAGTCACCAGACTAATAAAAAAACTGCAGAAACACCTACCGGAATCAGACACATCTGAGTCTGAATCCAGTATGGAAACTACCTGACACTAAATTTTTTAACTCAGGTCTCTTAAAAAACACCATTCCCCCTTGCTAAATAAATTTCAAGCAAACAAATGAAGATACTCCAATGGAATATTAATGGATACTATTGTCGTCTTGAGTATCTGCAACTATTATGCAACAATTTTGACCCAGATATCATTTGTTTGCAAGAAACCAATTTCAAGGGTAATCACTCAGCTATTATTAAGAATTATCAATGTTTCTTTAAAAATAGAACCACTGATCATGCTTCTGGTGGAGTAGCCATATATTTAAAAGCTTCAATTTTGGCTGACAACCTTATGATAAAATCTGACTTGGAGGCAGTTGCGGTGAAGGTTGTAGCACCTATTTGTATCAATATATGTAACTTATATATCCCTAACAACCATAAACTTGACTACTTGGAGCTCAGCGACATCCTAAAACAATTACCAAAACCCATATTGATTCTGGGGGACTTAAACAGTCATCATCCAGTATGGGGCTCATTTAAGACCGACAGAAGAGGTATATTAATAGAAGCATTTGCAGAAGACTCTGACTTGATAATTATAAACACAGGAGGACCCACCCACATCAATCCCAGTAACGGCAAAGTTAGTGCCATTGATATAACAATGGTATCGGCCCCTCTTGCTCCAAAATGCTCATGGAACGTCCTTGAATATCCATACGACAGTGACCATTATCCAATCATTATTGATATTGACTTACCCGGCTCTGGTGACACACCTTTCCCTCCTACCAGCAAGCTGAACTATAACAAAGCTGACTGGGCCATGTATCAAGAAATCGTTAGCTCTGCCTCATCTAGTTTTCATCTGGATGAGAATGAATCTGATATCAATCACATAGTCCAAGATTTTACCAACATTATCATAGGAGCTGCATACCAAGCTATTGATTCTTATCAGGTTAAATCTAATAAGAAGAGAGTCCCCTGGTGGAACAACGAATGCCGGGAAGCTATCAAAGCAGCTAAACGTGCCTTCAATAAATTCAAAAGAAGAAGAACTTTAGAGAACAAGACTGCTTACAAGAAAACTAGGTCCCACGCCAGAAGCATTATCAAAGAGTCGAAAAAGAAATCATGGACTAATTATGTATCATCAATCAATATAAACAACATGTCTGAATCATGGAAGAAAATAAAGTCCATTCAGGGCAATAAAGTAACTAACAACATCCCTTTTTTACAATCTCAGAACAAGATTATTAGTGATTCTGCGACAATTGCCAACATGCTCGCTAAAACTTTCCAATCCAATTCTAGTTCAGCGAATTATGATAAAGAATTCTTGAAGGTTAAAGATGTAATTGAAGACTCCTATAACAACTACCTCCAAAACCCATCGGCACGTTCTGACCTACTTAATGTTCCAATAACAATGCAGGAAGTAAACGAAGTTATTAATGTGACAAATAACTCGACACCTGGGCCGGATGGTATCTCCAACATCCTCATACGGAATTTTCCTGTAGAAGGCAAGGAAATCCTCCTAAATATTTTTAATTTTATGTTTAAAAATAAAACCTTCCCCAATAAATGGAAAACAGCAACTGTTGTCCCCATTCCTAAACCTGGCAAAGCAAGATCCAACCCGATTAACTATCGCCCGATTTCCCTAATTTGTAACCTGTGTAAGATAATTGAAAAGATTATTGATAGACGTTTAAGATGGTTTTTAAATCACTATAACATCATTGAAGATAATCAATTTGGCTTTAGACCTGGGCATTCTACTTACTCACATCTTATTAGCGTGGACACCTACATCACTGAAGCCATCCACAACAGACAACATGTCATTGCCGTCAACCTAGATGTCCAAAAGGCGTACGATATGGTCTGGATACCTCGAGTTATATGGATACTTAAAGATATCGGCATTAATGGTAACATTCTTAGTTTTATCATGAATTTTACTAGTGATCGATGTATTCAAGTGCGTGCTAACAACCAGTTATCCGAAATAATCAAGCTGGAGAATGGACTTCCACAAGGATCCACCCTAAGCGTAACGTTATTTTTGATCGCAATTAAGGATGCTGGTCAGTATATCATATCACCTACGATCATTCGCAAGTATGCGGATGATATGATAATCCTCAGCAAAGGAAAGAACCTCGCATCTACGCAGAGTATTACACAAGATGCATTGAACTCAATACATAAATGGTCGCTAAGCTCAGGATTCATAATATCTCCAACCAAGTCCGAATGCATCCTGATATCTAGGCAAAATATAGCTGGAGATCTTAATCTAAAAATGGGAGAGGTAGCAATAAGAAGAGTCTATTCAACTAGAATCCTTGGTCTTATTTTTGACTGTAAGCATACTTGGAAAGAGCACATTAAAGATCTCATCACTGATGTCAAAAGAAGAACAAATCTACTAAAATGCATGAACTATAACAACTGGGGCGCAGACAAACATACCTTGCTCCTCACTTACAAAGCTATTGTTCGTAGTAAAATCGACTATGGGTGCATACTATATAACAAAGCCAAAAAGAACCTACTCAAAAAATTGGATCCTGTACATAATAGAGCGCTTAGGATATGTACTGGATGTTTCCAGACAACGCCAACAGGTAGCATCCTTATCGAAGCCTCGGAACCAACCCTGCAATTTCGACGGGATTATCTGACTATCAAATATATAAGCAAAGCCTCCTCATCCAATAACAATATTATACTCAATGATATTAACCCACCAATCAGATCTGCTTCCATCCACCTACAATCATACCCAAAAACCTTTTACGAAAGCACCAAAGATATAATCAGAGCCTACAACCTCCCAAACATATCGGTGGGAAGGTATAGAACACCTAAATATCCTCCCTGGGTCACACCAAAATTTACTGTCGATTCCTTTCCCAAGAATCTCTCCAACTCTAGGAATGGAAGACCTTTCATATCAAGTTTAGGAACTTTGCAAGTAAAAATAGCGCTTACAATTATGCTTTCCTAATGTCAATGAACCTTGTCAAATCCAACCCAACTAAAAAATGTATTATTTTATCAACATATATACCGAATGGCATTAAAGTTTCACCCAGTAATTACCTACAATTAATCTTCACCAACCTGCTTGAAATCTGCAAAGAGACAGCTGACATGTGTATTCAACCTGTGGTGATCCACATTACAAAGAATGTAGAAGCAAGAACTCCGATTAGCAGATCACCCACACCTATGTTGCTTATTGACTTTGAAGAGAATGTAAACAACAAAATGTCTTATACAATTGAGGATTACGTGAAGTTTATTGGCAAAGTCATGAGAAAGATGTGGTCAAACCAATGGAACAATCTCAAAGCAAGCACAACGCATAAGAAAATTGGTGAATTTTTTGCCCTCAAAACTAATGAAAATCTCTCACGTCGTGAACAAATAACTCTTTCACGCATCAGATCCGGCCACACCAAATTTTCCCATAGTCATATACTAGAGAAAAATTCCATCCCAGTATGTACCTCCTGCAATTGCCCGCTAAACATTAATCACATCCTCTAGGAATGTCCCCAATTCAATTCTGTTAGACCTCAATTCTTTGATAAGGAAAGATTTAGTGCCATTCTAAGGGATAATACTTACCAAAGTAATGTTTTAAAATTTTGTAATGAAATAGGTATTTCAGGAAATATTTAACTGTATTAGAATAACGTAATTCTCTATTCCTTTTTTGTAGTAATTAACAGTTATGTAATTTTTACGTTTAAGTTTTGTTTTTATATCCATATCATCTCTGTACTGTAACCTCAATTGTAACCTATATATTGTAAAAACTAAAAATTGACAATGTAAAATATAATATATTGTATTTATTTAGTCGCTAATGACCTAGCCGTTGATGCGACTTAAAATAAATTAAAAAAAAAAATGTTTTGTAAGCAGTTTTGGCCGTTTACTTTTTCTTTAATAATATTTAAAGGACAATTTTGAAATCTATTTTTGCAGAAATAACACTGTTCGATAAAAAAAATCCATTAATAGAAGTCAGTATAAATTTTGAATCACTCTGTATTACAAAAATTCAATGATGTCGATCTCAATAAAATTATCTGGTGAGGGAATGTTCTGAAGAGCGCGGATGAAAATTTTACATTAGTCATCGGTATTTTCAACATGAGCATGTGGCATGTTTTCCAGGAACCTAATATTATTCTATTAATATTTTTTTCCTCGGACCCTGTATACTTGAATAAACAATTTTTAAATTAAGGAAAATTATGAAATTATTAATTAGTTTTCTTAGATATTGTTCCAAAATTATCGGTGTCTCATTACAAAAATTTTTGGCGACCCCAGAATTGTCTGGCTGTTTAATATGTATGTCGTACATTCATCCTCCAGAGGACGCAGATGTTCACTAAATTCATTCAAACCAATTAAGAGGAACATACGTCCCATTCTGAAGTTCTCCGATTGTAACAGTCGGGCTATTGCGTTGGACAACGAAACAGAGTAGATCCAGCAAGGCAGAAACGGAGATATCCGGAAGGGCAAGACATACGAGAACATTGGCACAAGGGAGGGGGTGAGCGATGGTCTATCTTGTTGGTAGGTCCTCGAGCTCCGTACTGCGCAATTGATGGCTCGTTGCCTCGCTGTACACAGTAATAGGTCGAGGGGCGAGAGAAGAACACACGGAGTCCAGTGCCTTGTTTTGCCAGAAATTGAGGGGATACTGTGGGTAATTTCTAGAATATAAGACAAAAAATTTTCCGTGAAATGAAAATATAAGCCTGACGTATTATTATAATTCAAACATAAAGCCGAAATATATTACAGTATATGCAACATGATTGTATATGGAGTCAGAGTAAAAAAATGATCCTCAAATATTTTTCCAACTGAAGATTAAGAAAATTATAAGGTATTTACTGCGAATAGAAAATGCCTATATAGGAAAATTGAAAGTTGAGGAAGAAATAAATATGTGTTTCTTAATGCTGTAATATCGGCCACGAAAAATTATTTTATTTTCATTTAATGGCATTTCTTTCATGTAATTGTATTTTGATGTTTGAAATGTCACCTAATAGTTAAGACGTTTTGTACTCAATGTTTATTCCATGCTAAATGCATAATATCATGATTCGAATAATCCTATTCTTTTATGTCAGACTAAATAGGTCCCACTGTATCTCAGAGAATATTCTACGAGAATTTTTTAATATTTCTACGCAATTTTCATGCAGAAGTGTTCTTTCACACCTGAAACATAATGGCATAAGTAGCTTAAAATTGTAATGTCATTAATAAAGTTTTACGACTTCTGAAACCCCACAGCGTTTTTACAGAGGGCTAATCAGTTGTATTCTAAAAAAAATGTGGAAAATTCTTGGAACTAATGCAAGGATGTACAAAGCACATTTATGAATTTTCTTGAGCTTAAGAGATTTGTTCTCTTGAAGGGAAGCAGCACATTTCGGAATACAGCAAATGTACATTCTGAGTTAAAGCGAGAACGTGCATAGAGAGGCAAAGACAGGAATGTTCTCGGAATATGAACCAATTAATTCCGTCGGAACGAGGCGAGAAGTCGCAAAGTGCGGGTGCTTTTGCGTAGCCTTTTGAAACTGCTTTTAAGGCTGACGCGCTACTTTCCAGAGACACGATTTCTCAAAGGAAAAAGAAAAAGATTTAGAGTAGACATTAGATGATGAAATGAATGGAATGCAATTCGAGCAATCCGAAACAAATTGATGTTATATGTGCTGGAAATTAACGCTATCTTCTTCTACATATTGTTCTTCCTCCTCTTCACTTTCTTCTACTGCATCTCTTCGTCTGGTGTATCTTATTCTTCTTACGGTGTACATGATAATGGTAATATGGTATATGGTAATGGCAATAATATATTTTAATATGTAAGTGGTAAAAAGTTATAGTGAAGATGGAATAAAGTTGCTTAGATTAGTTTGATCAAAAACAGTAAAACCTGTACATGACGTAGGGAGGAGAAGAATATTTGCGCACGTTTTCTTGAGTACCAGAATCCCAGCCTGACATTTTAATGATAAATAGTTGAAAGTTAAAATAATAATTGACGATTTGTTTTCATTTTAGTACAATAAGTTGTTCTCAAATTCTCTAAAGTCAAACATTGACTCATAATACATTCTTTTTTGCATTTTTTTACTAATATTTCGCTTTTAGTCATTGGCAATCCTTTGAAGTATTCATTTTACGTTTGTACAAAGGAAAAAATGTAAACCTTTTTGACACGAACCTGCGGGCACCTTGGCACCTGAGATTACAAAACAAGCAATGCGGAGAAGAGTCTAAAAACTGCATGCACGGTAGATGTTGAGGAGTGTTCCTCCTCAAAAAAAAATGCATTACATACAAGTGGAGGAATAACGTGACAGTAGTCTAGTGAACTTGTTGTTGTTCGAGGCTGGGAGTTGCCAAAAGGTGTATAATATGCCCAAAATATGCCTAAGAAATAAAATAAAAAATGTTTAAAAATATATTTAAGAGCTGCCATACCTTCCCCCGATTGTGTTATAAAAATTTATCAATTTATTGCTAGTTTTGAACAACGAATATAGCCATAGTACAGTGGAAATGTGCATAAATCGCACATGGTCTACGCGTAATGCTCTTGATTTTGGCATTTACGCTAACTGAAGCGTCTCTGAACAAAGCTCGTCGCTACCCGCCGCATCCTCAAGTACTAAGCGCGTCTTTGTTGGGTGTTCTGCCCCCGCGATAGTGAAATATCGGCCACAAATATCGGACAAGTAAATCAAATTTCTACAAGGAAGTGTCACACCAAATACTTGCTCAACCTTGAGGGAGAATGTTTTAATAATAGGATACTTGACAACAATCTCCAAACCAGAACATATAACAACCCCATACACGCGAGAAACTCTTTCGTCTATTAAAAGTTTGCAAAGCCTAGCGTAAAACGTGATTTTCACCGTGATTAACCATCATGTGGCCAGTAGCGTGTGAAGTGTAATACACGTACATTGCATTAGCGAAGCCTTGCCGGGTACACTAGTGAATGCTAAAAATTAACACACAACTCATCAATCCTTTAACAGAACAAAGATCAAGGACGTACTTGAAGATAGTCAGCATGTTAATGTTCTAGTTTGCAAAAAAGGTTAGGCTATTAAACTTCGGAAATCGAGTGTGTTCAGAATGGTTCGTTCCATTGCGTCAGTCGAAGTTAAATAAATTAAAAAAGTTTAGGATAAGACATGAGAGCAGTTTATAAAACAGCTTTTTGCTCTTTCAAGTCCGGATACTTCTTCTAAAAAAGACAAATAATTTTCGGAATTATATTTCTCTGACTTAGAGCAATTAAACCTTCTGACTTATATCTTCCATCATCAGAGCCCAACATTCATTGAATGCAATGTAAACAACCTGAAATGCAAACTACCCTCATTCTGGAGAAAACCACATTTTTAATATCTCGGAAAAGAGTTTCATCGTTAGGCAATTAGCTTCTCGGAGTTCCGGAAATGAAAGACGCAGCAATGTGCCTCATAGAAAAGTGTAAACAGATCGCTTGAGAGCAGGCGGAGCCAAGAGAAAGCGCGAATACACTCAGGGGGGGAGGAGATAGACGTGCAGAGTAAGCAGGAGACTTTAGGGTCCTGTGAGGCAGGGAGTGGGTGGCGTGGGGGGGGGCAGGGACGACAAGTGGAGTGAACGACGAAGTCCTGCACAGTGGGCCTGTGTACGAGTCGATTTATGCAGGGAACCCAAGTCGTAAGTTGAAAAAAGAATTAAATATAATCCACCATTCGTTTTTGGTCTACATGTTATTGTGAAACATTTTTGCTGAAATTACGGTATTTTGTTCAAGTATGTTTTTATTAAACGTGAATTTTTTTTGTTTTAACTTTTTTTGGTTAAATTGGATTTTTGTGAATATGTTTCTTGTATACATAATGCTTTTTTGTTAAAGTTTTTTTATAAAGCGAGGTTTTCGAAAGCGTTTTTTCGTCAAGTCATATTTCTTGGATTTAATATTTTTAATACTACCTAACTTTTTAAAAGCGTACTTCGATAGGAGTTTTCTTTAAATAAATTCCATTTTACAGCAGTTTATGTATTCATGAAAAAAACTCTTAAACGTATTGTTTAATAGTAATATAGTACATTTTTTGTTTTATTAAAGTTAATTTAACACTAACAATAAGTGAACGTATACGATACAAAAACCTTATGTGAAACAAAAAAATTCAGTAGCATGATTGTAACATAAGACACTAAAATGATAGATTTTATTGAATATAACATGACATATCTCATTAAGACAAAAGTAAACAAAATTGTTAGTGTAATGAGTTAGAGTACTACTTCCTACATACATAATGAAACACACTCAAAATTATTTGTGAACACCCTGAAAAGCAGTATGAAACCACAGGAAGAATTTTAAAAACTATTTTATCCTCTGGTTTCTGTATCAATGACCTCCATCTCGAACAGGTTTTTCGTCCAGTTTCCCTGATCATTTGAGCAAATGCTGAGATGGCCCCTTGTTTTGCTTCTGGACATAAATATAACTTCATTATCTGTGCACGTTGTCAAGAATTCGTTGGGAAATATACGTATTTATTTAAGTTATCATTCTCCATGCTGTCGCGGCAGAAAGCATTATTCCTTCACGAAAGGCATGATGAGGGATAAGAGCCCAAATTTATTCGCGATTTACCGATAAAAATAGATTTTATTATAACGGAGTGAATACTTTTGTTAAGAATCCTTGCAAAAAAAAAAAATACGCTCATTTTCATTCTGTGTTCAAAATTCAAGTAGTATATGGCGTAGGGTAGAAATCATAGAATTATGAAAACGTGCCCAGAATTCACTTCTCCCGGTAGCACGTCACACAGTTTGTATCTAATAATAAATAAATAAAAAAATCTTACATCCTTGCTTTTTTTCAACACTTTCTTCGTTGTCTGCTGTAGAAAAAGGTTTTACTTCCATATTCGTCCTTAATGTTACGAAACATTTGGCTGCACCAAACAATAAGAAGACAAACAACGATCCACATTCGACGCAGAATTTTGATTCACAATCAACTTGAAAATTTTAATGAGGAACTTACTGAGAAATGTGTTTGTACCTTTCTGACTTTTTCCATGGTACACAAGAATAACGTTAGATAAAACACTCTCTAAAGTTGCCGTTACAAAACATTATCTTGGGTCGGTAAGAACTACCCAGAATCCTTTCCTTTTTCCCTTCACATTAGGTCGTCAAATATCGTCACCTTTCCATCCCCTCTCAGCCCTGTCAGGCAGAAAAACATGGCGTACCAAATGGCGTGGCTCTACTCAAGACAGCCGAATACAAGTCTTAAAAACAACTAAAAGTGCTACACTAGCACATACTTTCTCGCATCCTTTTTGACTTTCCATATATTTGCAAAATCAGAGGTTTTACCGGAAATTAGACTTGCACCATTCTTTTTACGCATTCTTTGTTCTGTCAATAGAAAAAAATTAAAGGCAAAACTTGTAATAGGTTTTGAGGATTATTTTTATGATTAGCATTAACTTCAATCACAAATTGGGCGCATACTATTTTTTCCCAATAACTGAATGTGACTTATTTGAAGATCTGAATTTTTAGAACAGATTTTAAGACAAAAAATCACTCATCAATATTTTACTTTTGCAAGGTTAAAATTTTGGAATTTTCGAACATTCAGAGTTCTACGGAAATAAGACGATCACTAATTTTTTGTCGGTCCTTTGATAAATATTTGAAAGTAATAGTGCAACAACAGCACGTACATTCTCCCGATATTGTTAACAAACATGTAATATGGTAATATAACACTTTCTTTCATACACTTCAACTACACTTCAATAAATTCTTAAAAAAACGAAGCGTGAAAAATATATACATTTTTTAAATTCAAAGTTTTAAACGAAAACAGATTTCTGCCATTAAATTCACTGTATTCGCGTTCCACATGAATACAACGATGCACGATGCAAATTTTAATCGTAAATAATATTATTAGTTTATATTAACGCGAACGAAAGGCAGCCGTCATTATGGTCTTCCGTTGTCAGAGCGGCTTTACAACAATGATTTGCAACAATCAACAATGACAACAATGAGCAGAGAGAAAATATAATGATTCAATATAATATTTTAATTCATCAAAATTACTAGGCTTTTATATGCATTTCTCTTCATTCCCACATTTTATTAAGCGAAGCAAATTCATGTATTCGTTTTCACATTGAACTCAATTAAAGGACGCAATATAAAATGAAATAATTAGTGTAAGAAAATTAAATGTTTTCGACTACTTTTCGCGGCTTTTGCGTAGGGGAATTATCAGGGCCGCAGAGATGTACTCTTTCGATCAGGTAGCTGGGTGAGGAGCCTGCCAGTGGATAGACACCAGCTAGCTCTGCCGCGCATGCGCACAAGAGGGCGCGCGATATTTCTCTCTCACTCGCACTCACTAGGCAGAGAGCCGCAGGGAGCCTAGGCTCCCGAGATACACGGACTAGTCTCGGCCAGGCAAATTCACCTCATCACCTGACGTTGTGGGCAAGTCGAGTTGTTTGTGTGATTGTTGTTCGTGTTTTCTTTATGAAAAAATGAATGATGTCAGATATTTAGTGTTATAGAGAATGTCCCACTGATTATGCGCCAGTCCCATAATTTATGAATGGTTCATATAAACATGTAGTTTTCGCTCAACAATGTGAAATCACGAGGCAAGTAAAATGCCGTAGAAATAGAGATAGCAATATACCGTGTTAGAAATGAAGATACTATTGAAATCTGCATCAAAGCAGACATGACTGTGAATGAATTTTCAGGGTCAGAATTATTTCAATGATGGAAAATCGTTTCTTTCAAAATTATTGATACAGTGGTGATTCCGATGGGCGATAGGTTTCCAGATTTTGAAAACTTTCATTTTATTGCATTTCTTGACGAAAAGCAGTTTTCTACCTACAAAGCGTCCTTTCTTGCTGAAAACTTTTCTTTCGTAATACAACAATATCCATTCAAACAGTCGAACTTTCCTTTTATCTATATCATTATGTGAAAAGAATATGATTATATTAAAGAGAGTGAAGACATTCCTGAGAAATTCCATGGGAAATATCAGAATTGCTAATATCAGTACAGTGGCTATCGAAAGTGTCTGCCAAATTACTTGTGCAGAAACGATAGCTTTCAAAAATCAATTATCGACGTTTTTGCTGAATGATAAAACTAATGAATGTGCTAATTTACAAAAAATGTAAGATACGATTTTCAGACTACCCAACTGCAAGACTCTAGCTTCGCCACTGGTTGTTGCACTTCAATTTTAGGAAATAACTTGAAGAAAATTAGTTGAAACTCAGTGTTCTAGACTTATGTCAAAAGTGTCGAAGGTCAAAACATTGGAAAGGATTATTGCTTAAGAAGTGTCTGGATAAGTGTGTGTGTATTTCTAAAATGAAGATGTTGCTCTAGCTGCTTCAAAAAAATATGTAGAAAATAGTGGGTATAATGTGTAAAAATGTATGTACTCATATGTATGTAAACAAAATAAACATTTTGAAAGCAAATCTTTATTCTATTAAATAAGTTGCTTTATAATTTTACAGACAAACATCATTTGAAACATTCCATTCCAGCTGCCCACAGAAGCAGTTCTTTGAACATATCAATATGAACGCTTTCTATTATGGTGCAATTGTGCTCATTTTTCTGCAAGTGATCAACAATAGCTTGGCCTCTAGTACCATGACCATGCAACTCAACAGACAGGTGGCACTTGTAACTTTTAGATACAACAGATGGTCTCAACAATGCAGCAACTACTAGTGAGTCACATGCACCCCACCGTATGGGTTTCTTCTTCTTTTTTTGGTGTAGGCTCGTCTCCACCGTGTTAAGTAATTGTACTTGCGGCGTTGTCAGTTTGCCTAGCACTTCAAATCTCCATTCCTACAAAAAAAAATGATGAATTTATTTTTTGTGACTGTGGAACACCAAGTAATGTGAAACAGAATTTTTTAGTATACAAAACGTCAAAATCGAATAATTCTTACTTTGATATTTGTAATTGTATTTAATCTGTGGCTAGTAACCAAAAGTGATACCTAAAATAATTAATGGTTCTTCAGCAATAAAAATAAAGTTGCATAAATATAACACAAGCCCAGAATGACCAGCCAAAATAATAAGTATTACTTCATATGAATTAGGTACTAATTACTTCTGCGTAATATAAATAAAATTTTTGGTTAGTCCAATTTTTTTCAAAAGTCTTACTACAATCATGAAAATGGAAATTTCTAATTTTTTGGTTTTTAACATTAAAGCAGCTTTGGGATGTTGATGCAATTTATTTTTTTGCAATTTTCTAATAAGAAATAAAGTATTACCAGAGATAGATGAGTTTCCAGAGATGCTTCCCATGGAACTAATGTTATGGGACACTGAATGGAAGACAGAACAATCTGAGCAGCTTCTGGATCGAAATAAAAGTTGAACTCAGCAGCTGATGTTGTGTTACCAATTCCTAAGATGTGTAATTATTTTTATGAGTTTCTGTAAGTTGAGTACTTATAAGAGCAATATTATTAATAAAAATAGTACTTACCCTTGAAGTTACCACCCATAATAAACATATCTTTTAGATTTTTAACAAATTCTGAATAGGTTCTTATTGCAAGGGCGACATTTGTTAATGGGCCAAGACAAATTAAAGTTATTTGTCCTAAAAAATGAATTAATGATTACATAATGGAAGTTTTTTGGATTGTTATATTGTATATTTACCTACCTTTCTTTTCATTTGTAATTCTGTTGAGATATTCAATTGCATTTTCTTTCTTTATCAAAGATGTGTCAGGCACGTCTGGAAAATCAGCATCTCCAAAACCATCATACCCAAAATATCCGGGATAAATTTCCTCTGTAGAAACTGGTGTAATCAATGGCCCTTCAGCTCCCACAAACACTGGAATCTTTATTAATTTTCATAAGTTGAGATAATCAAACGTGTCTCATTTGTTATTGAAATGCGACATACATCCAAACGATTTGCGGCTCGTAAAGTGCGGAGAACGTTTATCTTCACGTTCTGGATATCGGTGTTGCCAGAAACGCACGTCACGGCAAGAATATCAATTTCGTTGTTGGCGTCGCCCGCGAGCAGCAAGAGAAGTGCCATGGCATCATCAGCTCCAGCGTCACAATCGACAACGACTCTCTTCTTCGAATTCATGCTTCAAGAAACTATTCCCTTCGTAATTAGAAAATGATTTTCAAGCCATACAAGTATAGGCACTGTCAGTAAATTTAATGGTATGTATACTGACCTGTTTTCGTCGTTCCTTGGTGTAGTCCTCGGAAAGAATGACCTACAATAACGTGCAACAAGACTAAAGTGAGGTTTCGTTTCTGGTTCTCGTGATAGCGTCGGCCTTGGGAGGCGCACGGTTGCATCACTTTGCCTATCTCGTTTGGGCACGCGATTACGGCACACGCGTAACCTGTTGTTCGTGATTACTAGACCCCGAAATTTCACGCACTACAACTGTTAAAGACATGCATGCAACCAAGGACTTAAAATTGGCAATGAACGCAATTAAAACAAAGAGTACGGATTGCAAAATATAGTTAGCGTAATCTTTATTTTAAACTGTAGTGCAGAAAGTGTATAATAAAAAAATATTTTTAAACATAATAAACTAAAAATTTTAAGAGAACGAACCAACAGCATTGGTACAGGGTACCATAACATTTAACCCAATTTACTAAGTCCTTGCGCAAGAATAAAGTTGCAGTAAATAAGTCGATTCAAGTGATATATACAAACACACAATTGTGACAATACAATTTTTTTCTTAATGGCATGTGTTCATCAACAAAGATCTCCAAATAAGGTCATTTTGAATTATTTTTTAAATAAGAGTATTTCTGTGTAATTTGGCAACATAATCACCACTCCCAATTTTCTACGCTTCGTGAACGTAAAATGAACAGTGATGCTACGCATTTCTATGCTACGTGAGTGGCAATTTGTATATTATTTGATATATTTATTATTATTATTAATTATTATTATTATTATTATTATTATTATATTATTTTATTTTAAATTGCGTCCTTTAATTGTATTAAACGTGAAAACAAATAGATGATTACACTTTTCTTAGTAAGATGTGGGAATGAAGAGAAATACATGTAAAAGCGGAGGAATTTTGATGAATATAAACATATATTAAATTATTATATTTTTCTATTCATTTTCCTTTTCTTGCTAGCGGTATCAACAATTCTAATTGGCAAAATGTGTATCCCATACGAACTACTAGCGGTCCTAATTGTGACACCGCGCTGATATTGTTAGCGAACATGACGGCTGCCGTTTGTTTGCGTTAATATAAACTAATACTTTTATATGTTTGGACCGTTTTACGGTACTGTAATGTTTAATAATTACTAACATATATTTTTCTATTTTCATTTGCCAAGGCTATTAGTATCGTATTATTTATTAAATTTTAATTATTCATATTTCTCGCATACTGCTTACGCAGAATATCGTAAGGCTAAAAAACTCATCAGATATGTTCGTGCACTGCACACTTTATGCACACTGCACACTTTATACAATGAATTCAATGCCATAAATATATTTTCATTTAAAGTTTTGAATAAAAATCTTTCGATTGAAACTATTTAATTTTCGCACAAAATGTTCTACAACTTCAAATGAGTTTTACAAAAAAATTGTAACTGATATGTGCTAATTCGGAGATAAATTGTGTTATAAATAGAATTACATAACCAATACAAAGGCGGAAAAGTGCGTGCAATTTCAGAACCACTAGTTTTTAGATTTGGTGAAGTTAAATACATTTCATTAAAGCGACATTATTTGTAGCCAAATACTCATATTTTCAAAAAATTCAACATGACCTAATTTGAAGATATGTTTTTATAAACACGTATAATTAAGAAAAAACGTACTTTCACAATTATAGTTGAAGAAAGACGCCAATTTTTTATTTAATTTTTGAATTTTCGTAAGATCAGGCATTTCAACAAAGACCTGCGCCTTTCTCTTAAACTTCCTTGTACTATACAAAAATGAAGCTTTTTATTAAACGATGGGGCCTTGTTTTGAAATATTTGAAAATTTTACTTACTATCAATTTGGATTTCGAACAAATTATTCAACTACACATCAGTTATTACGCGAAACTGAATATACTGAATAATAATCCTTTTTCTGTAAAGAACACACTGTTGCGTGATTTCTAGACGTAGCTCAAGCGTTAGACAAAGTTTGGCACAACGGTCTCCTATTTAAACTTCATGATATTGGAACTCCTCAATATTTTTAAAAATAATTTGAAGTTTCCTATTAAGTGGCCGTTTTGCAGTTCAAATTAATTCTTCTCTTTGCACTTTACGTCAAATGTATTCAGGGATTCCACAAGATTGAATGTTTTCCTCTCTACTCTTTAACATCTACATACATGTCTCCTACGTTACATATTCCTATGTTACCCTTCGTCTCCGTAGCTCTTTTCGCTGATGACACTCCATTATTTTCATTCAATTTTAATTCAAAAATTACATTAACATACTTCAAAGTGTAGTTCAAAACTACATAAAATAGACTCAAAATTGAAGAATAAAAATCAACACTCTGAAAACATAGGAAAAAAATGTACACTACGCTGATCCTACTAATTCTTCACCCCAAATTATTTAATATATTCTGATATTCATTCGTTAAATGGAAACATCGCTGTTGAACATTTAGGCTTATCCCTTCATAAACGTTTGACTTGGAAAGCTCACATCTCAAATATTGTTGCCAAAACTTACCACAAAATCTCCAGTTTAAACTTTTAATACATACAAATTCAAAATTACGAATAAAATGTGATATATTAATTTATAAAATGGTTACTAGGCCATCCCTTACTTACACTTGTCCTATATGATACAATGCATCTTCAACACATATGAATAAATTACAAATCCTACGAAATAAATTTTAAGAAAATAATTACTAGCCGAATGGTTTATATGTAACAAGTAAATTTACCGAGCTAGCTCGTGGCGCATAGCAAACTGCTCGCCTTTCACCACTAAAGTCCGGGTTCGATTCCGGTTGAATCTCATGTGAAATTTATTCGGCAGATTAGTTGATTGGCTGGTTGTTAGTGATTCGGGCACGTCCACTACGGATGTCATTAGTCTCGTAAGTGTAGTACACGTTTTTCATTGGGAGATGTCGGTGATCTTCCCTCGCTTGATAGCGAGATCCGGCGCCGTCCTACCGTCGGCAAGCGGGGATTCCCCCTAACCAGGACTCTCCCACCAGCTGGCCACCACCCCAACCGGGACAAGCTCTAAGCTTCTGACCGGTCCCCCGGAATATGTGGTAGTGTTGTACATGTTAGTGTAAGTGTATGCAAGAGGCGAGGATAGGAGAAGGAAGAGGAAGGGAAGTTCGCGCGCAGTCTGTGGCCCGTTTGTTAGGGTACTGCTCCGTCATTCCCCTGGTGTTGATCGGAGAAACCACGAAAAACTACCGATGAGAGCAGCCGGCCGCTAGAATTCTCCTCCCGACAGCGACTGAATTCGTCCTAGCTGACAAGTTACTTCGTCACTTCCTCAAGAGCCGACCCTACCCGCAAACATGCACTCATTAACGTGAAAAGAGACCGGTCTGGCGTTTTATAAGAACCACACACGAACTCTGATTGTCAATCGTTGACATCGGTCCTGGTGGCTGGTGGATTTGGCCGAGCTGCTGGCACCGCTCCCTTCAGCAAACGTCCCTTGAGTTGTTGACTCCTCTCTTATTATCCCTAGCGGTGGATCTCGAGACTAATATCCCGCGGAATCTAGACTGCGAGTGCCCCTGGTACAGCTGCCATCACGCCCGCGGTGCTATGCGCCAGCATGCTGCGCATCAGCTACGCCCATGCTTGGAGATTACTTCATCCCTTCGTCAGGACGGACTGGGTACTACACAGCACAACCTTAGAAAGGGCTTGTACAATCGTTCGGAGTAGTCAGCGGAGGCGTTCGGAGTAGTCAGCGCGAAATAAATACAAAATTTGAGAAAAAGGAATTATAACATTTTCGACACAGAGCGTACTCCACAAAGTTTTTTTTTGTATGAGGGGAGAAATCCACTTAATATATCATTAAACTTGTGCGTCATTGTAACAATTCACAATGATGTTTTAAAAGAATGAAGGAATGCTGACATCGTCCTTAGTACCCAGAATGCCGCAATTGTAAGGGCTTATAATAAATTTTCATCCGAATCGAAGCCTTGTTCTGCTTTTTTCCGCTGCACACCCCTTCTCTTAGGTCATCACATCGTGACCGAATATCCGTTCCACATGACCCACTTTGTGTGGGCTGTCACATGAAACACTGTGCCACACACCTACACACCGTGGGCCTCATAGGCCAACAGAGCGATCTATCAAGTCCGATCGACCTAACGACAGTCCGACCAATCGATCGATCGACAGACAGACCAACCGATGACAGACTAATCGACCAAGGGACCCACACACCTTCCGATCAACAAATCTACCAATCAATTGAATATCTCCGACCAACAAACTTAGCAAGTGATCAATCAACCCACCAACCGATCAACCGGTTGTCCGAGCGGCTTACTTCTTACCCACCTTCAAACCTTCGAAATGTCCAACTCATCGACCTAGCTTTCAGCTACGTCAAATCCATCCTCAGTTTAGAGAATTCTAGAGGTCAGCTGTTCTTATCACTAGTTTTCTGTGGTTTCTCCGATCAACACCAGGCGAATGCCGGAGCAGTACCCTAACAAACGGGCCACGGAACGCGCGCGATCTGTCCTTCCTCTTCTTTGTCCTATCCTCTCCCCCTTACACACACACTTACACTAACATGCACTACACTACCACATATCCCGGGAGACCAGTCGGGAGCTTAGAGCTTGTCCCGGCTGGGGCGGTGCCCCGCTGGTGGCAGAGTCCTGGTTAGGGGGAAACCTCACTAGCCGACGGTAGGTCGGCGCCGGATCTCGCCATCCAGCGGGGGAAGATCACCGCCAACTCCCGAGAAAAAACATGCACTACACTAAGGGGGCTAAGGACCAGAGCAGTTGACGCGCCCGGAAACACGAAAAAAACAATCAAACTAACCAATCAATCAGTCTGGCCCGCCCGTGACCGAGGCCAAGTGACCGCCCAGTGGTCGTTGGGCCCACCGTGCGCGGAGAGCGCGGGGGAGGCGACCGCGCGGGCGGCGCGGCGGGGCCGTGTAATCAATTCCCATCTCCGCGCCCGGCGGCGGCGGCGGCGGCGGCGGGGCGCGCTCCCTCATGAATATGCAGCGCGCCCGCCGTGTGTACTCGCGTGGCCTGAGTGTGAGCTCTTTGGTGCCGCCGCCCCCGCCGCCTCGCCTCGTCTCGGCACGGAGCTCTCCGACCCGGAGCTAAAAATCACTCGGGTGCCGGGCGCCGCGCTGCGCCGCCATCCCTCGCCAGCTCCGAGGCGTCGCTATCGCTCGCGAGGCCACCATTCCCTTGACTCTGCTGACTGCCAGAATCGGCCATTTCGCTGCGCAGTTTTATGCAAATGGACATATATAGTTATCCACTTGAAGAAAATGTCAATAAGAAAATGTTAATATTAATCCACGCTAAGAAAATGATGTTCATCTTTCTGAAAAGCTAGGTCGAATTTAGCAGCTGTCTGGAGGGGAATTCTAACGGCCGGCTGCTCCGAGTTTTCTGTGGTTTATCCGATCAACACCAGGCGAAAGCCGGTGCAGTACCCTAACAAACGGGACACAGATCGCGCACGATCTTTCCTTCCTCTTCCTTTTCCTGTCCTCTCCCCCTTACTTACTCATACATTTACATGAACTAAGCGATACCTATGTGGGGAGACCAGTCAGGGACTTACGGCTTCTCCGGCTGGGGTGGTGGCCTGCTGCAGGGAAATATCTGGTTGAGTAAAACTCTACAAGCCGACTTGTAGGTTGGCGCCGGATCTCACCATCCAGCGGAGAATCTAATATCACTGCTACCTCCCATAAAAATCATGCATTAGACGTGCGGGAGTAATTACCATTGCAATTAACCAATTCCTGTTTTCTTACTATTCTGTGATTGTTTTGTTTCCTGAAGCGTTAACTGTTGCCGAACTGGATGGCCGAGGTGGCTAAGAGCGAGTACCGACTCAGTGCTTCGGTCCGAAGGGTCGCGGGTTCGAGTCCTGCCTTGGGCATGGCTGTTTGTCCCTTGACTTTGTGTGCGTGTGTTATCGTGGAGGGCCTCGCGTTCTGCTGACACCAGATCAGAGGAGCCCGCAAGTGTTTGTCTAGTGTATGGTCGAATATGCGTCCCTTCGGGATGTAAAGGGCAACCGGCTGTCGGCTGGATAAAAGCCCTAGGGGGAAAAAAGCGTTAACTGTTATGGTCAGTAGTCCCGAAGGTTTTTTGCAAATATATCCCGGGAGGTGGCGCTGTTAATTCTCCCCTGTAACGTGAGATCCCACGTCGACCTCCACGTACACTTAGTGGGTTTTCATCTCCAGGTATCTCCACCAGTGAGGTATTGAGTCAGCTGTAAAGAGCTTCAAGCGTCCGATTGTTCCCCTGATCTGTGTGGTAATATAGTGCATGCAATAGATAGAGTGTGTGTGTGTGTGTGTGTGTGTGTGTGTGTGTGTGTCTGTGTGTGTACGCGTGTGTCTGTAAGAGGGAGAGGAAGGGACAAGGCTGAGGAAAGAAAAATCGTGCGCGATTCATGGCCTATTTCCTATGGTAGTGATTGACCGTCGACTGGTAATGACAGAAGGAACTAATGAAAACTACCAATCTGAGCAGCCGGCCGTTAGAATTCTCCGCCAGAGAACGCACACCGGAACCAAGTCCTGAAAATCTTATCGAGGCTGAAAATATAATTTAGGAAATTGTGACCTTCTCTGCGGTTACACTAATGCTGAAATTGTCATATATCATAGTCGGAAAAGGGTATTCTCTTATTCCTGTCCTTATGCATCAGTTGAAAAGAATTGCTCATGTGAATAACGAGTGAAACGAAGAAAGGCAAGGAAAAATGCTTCTTTAAAATCTGGTAAACTGTACAATTTTGTTTGATTTTTCATAATTAATTCAGTTTATGATGTCATGTAGAATACACAATATTTATAAAACTGCTATCTTCGAATATAGAAAAAATGTACATTCTACGAAATTCCGCTGCTAAATTTGTTGATAATGTAGCCAGTAACATTAATTGATGAACGATTAAAGGACGGTGACTAAAAAGAGCCAAAATGTAATCTGTGTAAGTTTTTGTTCCGGTAAATGGATCTATCACTTTCGCGTCATTTCACTCTGCGCCAACAGATCGCACGGTGAATGGTAGGTCCGTAGATCCCCTAATTTCGTGTTTATTGATTATACAACAACAAATTAAAGATACTTGTCACCAAGTATTCTCCAAAATGCGAGCATGTCTCTACCAAATATTGTCAGAAGTCAACCTGAAGAATTACTTGACCATGTTACGCAAGATATAGAAGTAAAGAATACCCTTATATTTTATGTACTTATAGTTCACTTGTAAATAAAAAGGCGTAGTTTAATTTCCCTTCAAAAAGTCTTTTAATAATTTCTTAAGTCCTTAATCTACAGGTAATATGCATTTCCTGTTTTATTTAAATATTTTTTTAAATGCTTAGTGTCCCAATTTCTATCCATTATTATTTTCTCTCATATGCGGAGTAATAGACGCAGTATGAAGAGAGTTATGTAATGCTGCGCGAAAAATCGGCGGATTTCGATAAAAGATTCATTATCGGGCCCTGATAACGAAAATGTGAATAAATCTAGTGCCTAAATTAAGAAAAAAATCTCTAATACGTGGTGTAGCCAGAATCCTTGTTTTGTGTATCCTTCATATCGAAAAACCAATTGACGGCAAGCGTCAGTCCGCGTCAGTCCGCGTCAGTCCGCGTCAGTCCGCGTCAGTCCGCGTCAGTCCGCGTCAGTCCGCGTCAGTCCGCGTCAGTCCGCGTCAGTCCGCGTCAGTCCGCGTCAGTCCGCGTCAGTCCGCGTCAGTCCGCGTCAGTCCGCGTCAGTCCGCGTCAGTCCGCGTCCGTCCGCGTTGTCTGCGTTCGTCTGCGTGTCTGCGCGTCGTCTGTTCGTGTCCGTCTGCGTTCGTCCGAACACCACTAGCGCCTAAACTATACGTAGGACATCTTCCAAATTAAAGAAACCTCTGTTCATCTGACTCCAGTCAAAGCTTTGAGATTTTGAAAAACATTCTTTAAAATTTGGGGTTCCCTTTAATGAAGCTCTAGGGACATTTTCAAAATATTTTCAAAAACAACTCCAAATTTTTTCTTTAAATTTCTTGTAAGAATATTATAAAATACACGTTTAAAGGTGGCATAGATCAGATTTTTCACGATTAACTCCTCAATTTCGAAAATTGCAAAAGTTTTAATTTTTTCGGCATCGTCTTGGACTACAAAATTATAGTGATTTTTTCGTTGAGTGAAGTTTGTTGTCAATTATTATTTCATTAATACCATGTATATGTTCTTTTTAAACTTTCATTAACGTCATGTACATGTTTTTTAACTTTTAGTAGGTTTCGCGCAATATTTCATGCAATATGTGAGGGCTTTGTGGCGTGGACGGAACAATTGTGGTCCATCAAGACCTCTTCCATTCACTTTGGTTACTACTTGTGGGGTTCGGAAATGATTTGGACAAACACTATAAACGAAATACAATTTATTTTCACTGCTCAGGTATACATAGGTAAATTACATGTAATCTCCTTCAAATTCGATGCACCGTTCCCATTGCTCGGGAAGTTTCCTGATGGCTGTAGAAAACCATTCTTTTGGAGGAGAGCGGCGTCAGTCGCGGACAGTGACTTGGAGTTCTTCATTGGATGACATTCGCCGACCACGCGGGGCGTCCTTCAGTTTGTCGAACAGTGTTAGTCCGAAGGGCCCAAATCGGGTGAATGTGTGGGGTGGGGAAGCTTCGTAAATCCCATTGTTGCCAATGCGTCTGTTGTCTTACGTCTCGTATGCGATTGTCGTGTTGAAGAAGTACCTTAGAGGGCCCATTTTTCCTGCCGCCTCTGCTGAATTCTGCATCGCAGTTTTTGTAGTTTCGCAGTAGGTATCACTGTTCACTGTTTGGTTCGTAGGAAGCCAATCAAGAAGCACAATTCTCTAATCATTCCAAAAAACTGTAGTCATTTGTTTTTTTAGGAGTAAGGCTCGGACGAAGCTCTTAGCATGGAGGGCTTGGAGTGTGTTTCCATTCCATTGATTGCCGTTTTTTCTCCGCGGTCTCAAACCGGAACCAAGATTTATCACCAGTCACCAGTCTTTGAAGAAATTTTCTCTGTCCGTGTTGTAAATGCTCATCAATTCTCGGCAAAAGTTCACTTGTTGATTTTTCTGCATTTCCGAGAGTTGTTGAGGCATCCACCGAGCACAAATTTTACACATTTTCAGACCTTAATGGATGATTTCAGAAAGAGTTTCTCGTCCAAGACCTGTTTCGTTTGGCAACTTTGTAAATGTTATCCGTCAATCTTCCATAATCAATTTCGAAACTCTTTGGATTGCTGTTGATGTATGCGATGTCGCTGGACGTCCGCTGCTCCACACATTCATTTTTCGAAATTCTGCACCCATTCATTCCACTTTCGAAATTCTGCACCCAGTCAAAGACTGTGCTTCTTGTCAGAGCTTGTTCGCCACAAACTTCGATGAGTCGGCCATAAATTTCAGTCACTCTGACACCCTCTGTCAGCCAAAACCAAGTCGCCACTATTGCCCACGTGAGACGCCCTCCATGTCCACGTGCACTCTTGAGTCCGTTTACAAAATGAGTTACGTTTCTCACTGAGTGAAGTTGACAGATCCATCACGTGATAAAATGTAGCACTGAGAAGGACCTCTCGCCATAGGATGAGCGCGCTTTTCCAATATCTTTTTCGACAGAATAATACGGTCAGTCTAAATCATTTCCGAACACACTAAATATTTTTTTAAAACATTTTTTCTCATAAGACACCTCGTAAGACATCTTTTTCTCATAAATATAAATAAATTATAAATAATCTGTGGAAGACTGAAATATTTTCAAAAACACTTTAAATTAAACCATTTTAGGTAATTTTTAGTTTTGTTTTATTTTGTAAGCAGTTTTTAATTTTTCTGCTGTATTTCTATAATTGTTTAACTTATTCAATTTCATCACTGTGAATACAATGACCCTTAAAATTAGTTTTCTGAATGAACGAAACGGAAATATTTGTCGAGAAATTGTAATTAATTTTCTTCAAAAAAAGAAATATAAAATTACCTTATACTAGAGGTAAAACTTCTTTTTTACTTTCGAATGTCGCTTGTATGAAAATGTAATAAATTTCTCTTCACCACCAATTCGTCTTGCAGTTCTTTGCTGAGACAATGTTTTTAATTGATAAAATCTATGAACATCACCGCCTAGTCCACATTTCCGCAATATTCCGCAATCACGATTTTATATGTTTATTCGTTGTCATGGTATCCCAGTTTGGGAAATAGAAACACTGACTCCACCGCACAAAAAAATTCCGAAAATGGCGGAGTTTATGAAAGGTTTTGGGACGTAAATTTAAGTTTATAATCATGTGTAGACTTCAGGATTCATTCTTTGGTCTCTTATCCATAAGAACTGGAACCCTTTTTATTGGGATTGGAATGCTGGTAAGTCATTCTTAATTTGTTTCTCTCTGTACCCTAAGATGCATAACATGTAGGTTTTCTACTCGTTGCCAACTTTTGAACTTTTTTCAGGGTATATTTGGTGGAAATGTTTGTTTTCATTTATGGTATCTCCCAATTGTATTTTCTACTATAAACAATAACCTATGTAGTTTGCTTATTCGGTATAACTATAAATAAACATCTTAAAATGCTCACGCATTTAACTAAGTTGGGTACTTTTTACCTCGCTGAACTCAGGTTTCATACTTTCTCTTTAACATTTATTGATCGCCTGTTATCATGGTTTATCCAAATCCTTATTTTGTTTTGTGGTAAAAGCTGTGAACAAGAAATGCCTAAATAGAATAGTGTTATTTATCTTCATTCGGTTAAACTACAAGTTTTCTTGACATTGAAGAATTTCTGAAGTTACCTAATAATGATTTTGAGTTCAAGAAATGCACTTTAATACAGATGAACAACCAGACGGTTTTCACAGAAGATGGGGCTTTATGTGACAAGGAACCCATGTGTATATGGAACACAGCATTTGTGGATGTGAGATTCAAAATCAGGATGTCCTGTCGATGCTTCATTAAATTTGATATGATGCCAGGAGGTGACGAACAGAAAATCTCTCTTTTTACCATGGTTTCATAGGTGGCAACTGCATATCGTCTAGTAGCAATTTTACAGTGGATAACATTTTCATTGGTTTTGACCTTTCTGAAATGGTACTAAACCAGGGAATAACTGCAGTAATTTAATAAAAGAAAATAAGGGAGATATTCCCTTATAAATTCATCCAAATGAACACATATTTATTCATCATGCTTCAGCATCACAGCCGGAATTGTCCACCTATGACTGACCACCTTCGTACCTTCACAAAGACGTTATTCTATTGAGCACAGTTTCAAATGAATCTGAAGAAAAGGTGTGACTATAAATTGTTCACTTCTCTAATAAAACCAAAGGAGGAGTGAATATGGTGGACCAAAAAGTTTTTAATTACTCATGAAAGAGGAAAACAAAATGCTAGCTCAAATAGTTCTATAAAATAACATTATAGATGTCGGAGCATTAAATGCGTTCAATGTTTTGGCAGAAAATTAAAAAATTACACTGCTTTAAGAAACGACAAAAGGCACTTAATTTGTTAATAGATATATGCTATTTTAATGCAATCCTACATGAAGAGAAGTAAGAAATCATAAATATTTATAGACAAATCACAAACATAGCAGAATATACTGAAATTAAGACAAGTTGCAGATATTAAACAAAATGAAGCAATGCAATATTTGCCCTTCAAAGAAAGACCAAAAATGTTAGAAAATGTGCCCAGCATTTCAAAGGCAAATCGGTACAGAGCAAACTAATTATGTTTACAAAAAGGTTCAAAAACGTTTTTTGCTTAAAGTGCAATGAGTACGTTATAATAGATATGTCAAATTTTCTCAAGTAAAAATATTTTTCAAGCAATATTGCGTTTTTATTGCTTTTTCATTTAATGGTATTTTTTGCCATGTTATGTAAATCAGTCTATCCCGTAGGTCATATATTCTGGTGTTAACAAAGGAATTGAATTGTGATACTAAATATTTTAATTTCAGATTTTCTCACTCGTAGCATTGGGGATGCAGATTTCAGATCCGTTATTTCAGAAAGCTGTTTCTATTGGTGGTGTAGGAAGTGAGTAATTCCTTAAACTGTAATCAATCCATGAAAAGTTCTTCAAATTTTCACAATAAAAATGTAGTTAATCCTTTACAAAATATGCAATTTGAAAAGAGAAAGAGTAATCTTGTGAATGTTTTAACTATCTTCTCACTCTGATAGTTTTGTGTTTCGTATACTCTTTGCTAAATAGTAAGTTGCAGGATACAGCAAACATTGCAGACCCATTAATTGTGCTATCACGACTTGATTGAGCTCTTTCATTTGACTTCGAGACCGAATCCGACCAAGCCCGACGTCGAGATTGTAATTGTCAAGAAAATATATTATTGTAGATTTAAAAAAATTGAAAATGGTCAACTTAATTCTATATGATGTCCGAGTGGGTTAGCAAATACTTGGGGAATGCAAAGTGACAATTCACATACTTTTTAAATATTTCTTTTTTCAAATTCAGAATGATATTTGGGTACGTCGGATATACCTTAAAGAAGTTACATCATTCGAAAATACTATAAATAAAACGGGGCAATACGTTTCTGAACAAATGTGGACGCATATCAATTTCAATATTAATATTTCTTTTTAAATCACAATGTTAAATAAATGTGTGATTATTCTGACAAAAGTATTTTTATTTTTAATTTGACTGATATTACTAACAGATAAACAACATTTTCAGTAATTTTAAAAAGATACTGTAAATAGTATGGTGTGAACTAGCATATTAACGTAATTGCTACCTTTTATCATTGATTTGCTTCTATTGTAGTCGAACCAATAATTTTATTTGGATGGACCTGTGCGGATCTGTTTGCTTATCTTTGTCTCATTCTTGGAGTTATACTGGTAAGAAGGTCTACTTTTATGTTTACGTACAAAGTTCTTTCTTCTCGGTGGATGAGAATATTTTCTCTTGTAGATGAGGCCTGGATTGTTAATTGTCTGGCTTGTCATCATCATAATAGGCATATGCGGAACAATTTTTGATGTTGTTCAAACTGTCACTTCAGCAAAGAGCGCCGATACAGTTTACGCAAGGATAGCGAATGCATGCATCATTATGGGTGAGTTAACTTACATTCAGTATTAATTACTATAAGCTTTTGACTGTACGTAATATTTTCTTTATATATTTCATTATAAATTCAAATTAAGGCATTTGGCACACGATTAGCCAAAAACATTTGTAGTGAAATTCCACGAGTTTTAACATTACTAATCGTAAATTAAAAGGTTTAAAAATGTGATAAATGTGACAAATTTTAAGGTAGATAGTTATAATAAGAGATATGTAACATAAACACAATAAACATCGTACTATTGTTTAATATTTGCAATAATTTAACTTTCTCGTACACGTAGCATAGAGAAATCATTGTATTTCGTAAAAAAATCGATGTTGAAATTTCGACGGAAGTACAAATATTGAAGCATCCAGAAACCGTGTTTTTTTTCTTCGAAAACGTAAGTCTGTCAGTTCGTCCTAATACTCGAGTAGAATATTTATACCAAAAGTGCACACAGAACACTAATCAAAGTTGATACTCGGTGACGATGTGTTCGAAACCAATCGGCGGTGTTGGCACCGTTTAACTTTCGAAGGGTTGGCACCTCCTGTCAGAGATCATCTTTGCAACCGCCGGTCAGACCACGCATGGCGAACCCTGTTGAAATGAACAATGTCATTGCATTCACGTTCTATTTGATTTTTATTTGATATCTATTTGATTATTATCTCCATCGAACAGATCTATTACAACTATTGTTGATCAGTAAGTGTGACATAATGAATAATATTATGCTGAATATATTACAAGTATATAATTCACTACTTTAAAGAATAGTATTTGTATGTACTCATAATTAAATGCCACGTGAGTATACGGCTGTGCTTCATAAAACAAAAGGAGACATCATCAGCTCTTACAATAAAGTGTAAACTTTTTGTTATAATTCTTCTTAGTGTCTTATTCAAGTATAAAAAAACTGTTTTTGATTTCAAAGCCATGAAGACGTGAACAAATCCGTTTGCTTTCCCGTTTGATTTGATTTTAAATCTACCTCCATCGAGCGAATCTAAAACACTTGGAGATCCATAATTTCAACATCATAAACAATATAATTCTCAATGTGTTATATTGCGTTTATTATTAACTACTTTTGAAGAAAAGCGTATTTGGTGTATTTGTAATTAAACGCCACGTGGGTCCATCGGTATGTTTGTTAAAACAAAAGACCTTATGAGCACTCTCGATCATGGATCTAGTAATATAGAGAGATGGTATGCCGTCACAAACGTTGAGCCACCTCCACCACATTGGTGAGTCCAGGACGCTTGTAGCAAATACAAACTGCTTGTGAGTGCTTTGTGGCTTGCAGCCCTGCTCGTAATCAGTTGTGTTTGGCATCGCTTTCAATATTTAAAAGCCTCGTTCAGAATATACAGCTTTTCGTAACAGTTTGTTATGGTTACTTGTATGGCTAACAAGTACGGACTAACAAGTACAAGGCTAAATAGGCTGTACAAACCGTACGGGAAAACCGTAAATTATTTCTCACAAGTATGTATTCATGTAATATGGGTCATTTAGTAACTTTGTAAGTTATTTGTTAACTTTCGTGGATTTTTTCTTAAAGATTTCGCGGAGATCCACAGCGGAGAGCATCTATATGAAGAGTCAATTCGTAGCCTAGCAATTAGAGCAAGTTACGTTTGGCTCATTTCCACGAACACGATTTTGATAGAACTTTTTTATCATGTGTATGTTTGCGGGAATTGGCAGTTCCAACACGTTTTCCAGCTTTTCCACCACACCTACATATTCATACGTGACAAGCAGCCAATGACGTATTGTTAGGCATGTAGTAACAGAAGGTATTGGTTTCACAGTCATGTTTTGGACCCACCAATATGGCGGACTGGCATTACTTGCTGAACATGGAAGAGGTTGGTAACGGCACCCTCCATGTATTCATAGCTCCATGCTCTTAACAAAGTGTAAGCGTTTGTTAGTTAGTAAATGCCTTATTTTACGTGGCGAGACTCGGGCCATCAGGCCCGCTATTCCTTCTAACCACGCAAATTTCGCTACGCTCCTTTCACCACCTAGCGGAGAAAGGATGTATTATCTTGGGCGACAAAACAGGCGGATCTCAATTTTGCTCAGAGGCTTCTTTTAGGCTCGAGGATCTTTGACATGCAGTAAATCTACTACATGAGACAGCTGGCTTTACTTCCCCTCCGAAGGTAGGCGTACGAAGGATTTTTTCACCCTTAAAAATCCACGTCTTCGATCGGGTTTGAACCCGCAAACTCTGATACATCAGTCCAGTATCCTGACCGTTATACCACCGAATCCGCAAATCCGTTGTGTGAGTTGTGTGAAAAAGCAGTCTTAATGCGGGGTACCTTGTGTTAATAAATATTTACAATAAAACTCCTCTCTTTTAATTATCAACACTGTAGTAGAGCGTGGTTGTTAGAAAGAGTCTAGACGAAACAAAGAAGAAATTGGAATTAAAATGAAAGAAACTACAATGACGGGTATTATAATACCAGTTTTCGACAGACAATACTATAGCAACTGGATAAAGCGAAAAATTTTGTAAAATTTTGTAAAATCAAAGATTGTGATATAGTGTTAACCACGACAAACCAGAAAAAGATAGAAAAGACAGGGTAAAGAAGAATTTAAAAACAGTAAACAATATTTACAGTGCCGTCAGAAATAAGCAGTTGGAGTCTGTTAGTGAAGAGCACACGGCACTTTCACACACGAATCATTGGAAATTTTGACAAGCTATCTCTAAAGGAATCCACAGCATTACAAATCGTCTGCAGGAATAGGTTAGAGAGATTGGGGTTAAAAGATTTCAGCCATGTGGCAAAATTTTTCAGCGCTTTTGGTAAGGCAGTTAACGATCTAAGAAGCATGGGCGCAAAAGTAACCGAGATAGAAAAAAAGACGTGTTGGAGACGCTACAGGAAAGAATGAGTTACATAGATTTAACTGATGTACTGAAAGCGGAAGATCTGATAACAGACTATATAAAAAAGTAAAATAGTAATGAAGGGCTTGATGAACAAAGATAGAAGTGAAAATTTTAACGTAAGGTATAACACGTTCACAACTGAAAAAAGCACGGGAAAGCAGGGTCAACAACGTTATGATTGTGGAGAACTTGGCCATATTCGGAGGGAGTGCCCTAAATCAGGTACCAGTAGAGGTTCATGGGTACGTGGTGGACATCATCGAGATAAATTTAATCAACAATGTAGAGGTTATGTCAACGGGCAACGGAGTGGAGGTGAGTAACGTGGTTCAAGAGGCGGTCGATATCAAGGAGGTCAAAGTTATCAACAAAACGGACAGCACTAGACAGCATTGGTCAAGAGGCGGTCGACATCAAGGACATCAAAGTTATCAACACAGCGAAACTGGAATGAGTAATTTTGTAACCGAAGTACAATCAGAGATGGAGTGTAATAGTGTTGAGTCAAGTAACAATTTTTCAACTAAAAGTGATTGGATATGGGACAGTGGTTACATAGAACATGTTATTAAACAACAATAAATATGTTTATGAGAGTATATTCTTCAATTAGTCAGTAAATGTTAAAGTCAGAGATCGAAAATCTTCGAAAGCCACTAAAATAGGTCGTGTAATTAGCAATTTCTTTATTTATGATAAAATGGTTCCCAGCAAATTGATTAATGTAATTTGTGTTGAAACATGGGTAGAAATTTAATTAGTTACGTGAAAATCACAAACAAACATGTAATTATATCTGATTTGTAAAACTTAAGTTTTTGATAAAGATAATAATTTAATTGCCATAGTTTGGAAGGAAAATAGCTTATATAAAATGTCCAGTTTAACATACAGTAAAAAATTCAATGTAAATGTTTTAAGTAACAGCAATGAAAATATAACAGTTAGAGAAAAATGGCATCGTGTGTTAGGTCATGTAAATTTTAAATATCCAAATATTTTGTGAAAAGATCAATTACTTCGTGTTCCTTAGAACATTGAAATGGAATTTAAGAAGTATAAAACGTGTTTCGAATTTAAAATGCACAATGTAACTTTCGAAAATAATAGATGTAAGGTAAATCAGTTTTGGAAATTATACATACTGACTTAAATGGGCTTCATTCAAATGTAGGATTTAATGGGGAAAATATTTCTTACTTTTATGGAAGACTACAGTAACTTTGCTCGAGTCTTCACTATTAATCCAAATATCAAGTTTATGAGAGTTTTATAAACTGCGTTAATGAAATTGAATATTTGACGGGGAAATCGATTAAAAAGTTGAGATGTGACAATGGACAAAACATTTGAATATAAATCATTGGATTTTACCAGTTTATGAATGAAAAGGATGTTATTAGTCGGCGCGGTGGCCGAGATCGCTAAGGCAGTAGTGTCGTAGTGATCTCGAACCGAAGGGTCGCGGGTTCGAGTCCCGCCTCGGGCATGGTTGCACTTGTGTTCGTCCTTTCACCCCTTATCACCATTTCGTTTTTATCTTCATAGTTACCATACAGTTAACTCCAATAGTGGTCGCTAATGACCTAGATGTTAACGCGACCTTAAGTAACAAAAAAACTTTTTTTAATGTTTGTCCACCGTATGTGCATAATGGTAGGCAGAAAGGTTTAACAGATCAATCATGGATATTTTTAGGTGTTTGTTAACCGAAGCTAAAGTTGAACCCAAATTTTGACCGGAAGTAGTTTGTACGGCAGCGTATCTTAAAAAAAGAACATTAACTAATACTCCTCAAAAGAAACCACCTTATGAAATTTGCTTTGGGGTAAAATCTAATGTCAAACATTTATGGTTATACGGGAGCAAAGTTTTAGTATCAGAATATTTGAGAAGGTGAAAATGGAATCGAAAAGCAGATATGGGAATTTTGTTAGGCTATACTGATGTGGGCTATAGTGTTAGTAAATAATAGAGCCATTATTGACAGACATGTTCACATTGTAGAAAGTGATCTCAGGTGGATTAGTTTGAAGAATTATGATTCGAAAGGCAATTAATCGAGTATCTCTGAGCTTGAAAATATAAGTAGTGAAAGAAATGAAGCGGTAAATCGCTGTACTCATGACCAAACTCAGGCAGATGATCTGAGATCAAGTAGAGAGCGCAAAATACCAAAACGCTATAACGAAAATTATGTTTATAATCATGTCTGTACAAACTTTTGTAGCGCAAATGGCCTTGTTAATTTTAAGAAAGCGATTAGAAGTACGTAGCGTTATCAGAAAAGGTTAGTGAATGAAACTTGTAAGATTTACTTCAATTTTTCATTATTAGACTTACACATATTATTATTGTATGCGAAAATAATTCAACAATGTGAACATAGAAAAATATGGAACTTTCACAACAAATTCGTCTTAAATGGAAGTGCATTACCATTTTGTAAATGAGTGTTATGTGAATGATATTAGAGATATTGCTAAGGTAGATTCTGATGAAAATGTTGCAAATATATTTACTAAGTTTTTATGTTGAACTAAGATTGTAAAGTTCAGAGATATGCTAAATGTAATGTAAGGTTTATGATATAAATGTAAGGAGGCGTGTTAAATATAGTAGTGCATTTATATCAAGAATGATCCGTTGCGCAGTGACGTCATCTATGTGGTGGGGATATTGACTTCCGCAGTATGCTGCTTCCGCTGGATTATGTGAAAAATCAGTCTCAATGCGGTGTTCTTTGTGTTAAGAAAGATATTCACTGAAGCTCGTCTCTTTTATTTTTTAACAAAACTGATGCCACAAAACAAAATGTTACCTATCAAATAACGCAAGAAACATTTGTTCGTCGAATTAAGAAGACGGTGGCGGCTTTTCTCTCTCCCGAAATGAATCAACCTGTTGCAGTTTCGTCCGATCATTAGAACATATTAAATTTCAAGAATATCAACAGTTCATTTTTCTAGAGCCTGTCCTATACATTTATTATGAAAACTATATATTTATTTCTTATTGTAGTATATCTCCTTAGAGAGCTTTTCAAATTAAATAGTTTTTCCTTTACTTTGGGTCAAATAGTCAGCCAACAGGCTGTCTTATTTTTTTATACTTTTTTTGCGTGCAAAATACACTTCACTGATTTTCAATTCCCTTTTTATTACCTACTTTTCTTTTACACCTTCTGTTACTTTATTCGTTATTATATTATACAATAATGATTCGGAATATTTTTAGTACCTTTCAATCTAGCTACCTGAATGAGTGAGAGTCGAAGGAAACAAACAAAGGAGTTTTATGTAAACCGTGAGTTGTATAATAACAATGATTTGAAATTTTTATCCACAATGATTTTATTTTAAGGAGATTCAAATGGACATAGAATCCAGTGTCATTTGATTTCACCAACAGTAGAAGAAATCGAAATATGTTAATATCGTTAAGAGTCTTCATATGAAAATAATATTCTAAATATCTAAAAAGGCCGAAAACAAAAAATTACTTCCAAATGTGTAATACTTTATAAATCACAATTTTTCGTATTTTAACGAGTTCTTGATCTCAAAGTGCGTCTGCATATAAGAATGACATTATTGTAAAAAACTCTTAATAATCAAAACAATTTGCTTAATACAAGATACTAATTATTAAACTAATTATTCAATATATGAACACCATTTAAAGGAACTAGTTAAATAATAAATGAGAAATATTTTAAACCTAATTTTTAAAAACAATTAACACCATTTAAATGAAAAAGTGTTCATGTACAATCATAATTTCACGTTTTGGAATATTTAGTGTACACATCATTGATATCTAAACTTATTTACTGATTTTATAGTATATATGCTAAACAAATTCCAAATCCTGAAACTTAAAATTCTAATTTTGTGTGCGAGTGTAGCAAAGATTATGAAACATTCTGTCAGTTAAAACAATAATGGAAACTAAAATATCCCAAAAAGGTTCTAGAACAAGCTAGTATTCTTCAATTTCCTTGAAAAATCCTTTTGGTGCATGACGTTTGCAGGAAAAAAATATATTCCATCGAGAAAATTCATATTCGGTAAGGGAATAGGTAATTTACCAGTTAAATAAATTACAGTATCATACCTCAGAAGTATTTTTGTTCTTGAAATGTACAAAATTCGGACGTAAAACTTCTCGCAAAAAATTAAGGCAAAAACATTTTCCGCATAAAAATTTTCCACATAAACAAAGAAACCTACTTATGTAGTGCAAATAATATTGATTTTAATGAAAACAAGATAAATTCTCATGATTAGGAGAGCTGGTGAATGAGAACAATTCTTTGAAATAAATAGTTGAAAAGTGTCAGAAGCAAGATGATACGTCTTTTGTAATAAAGTACGCGTCTAAGCAAATATTTGGCAGTCAAAAGTGTCGTGATGAAAATGAACCAATCGAGAAGCGCAAAAGGGTAAAAAATTGAGAAAAAACAAGATTGGTGCAAGAAGCAGCAGATCCGTGACTATTGGGGGAAAGAGATCAAACGTCTCAGTCTTTTTTTACTTTAAAATATTGATGTAGTGTTGAATATATTACATAATCACAATATTAGTTAAATTATTGCGGATCAGGAAAATGAATTACCTTAATTTATTCGGAAATCTAAGCGTGTGTGGTGAACTGATGCAACGCGTATCTCCAAAATGCGGAATGATGATGCTGTTAAAAGATAGGAAAATATGTGTGTTGCGTAATATGTGTAAGAAGGTCAAGTAATGTGATTAATTGTATTGTATTAAAGATTCCAGAATTTCGTGAAAAGATATTTAGTAATTTTAAATATGTCATGCCTGGCAACGGTGAGGTAAAAGGAATATATGTTTTGTGGAAAATAATGTAGAGGGAAAATCTATTTATTTAGCAACTATGATTTTGTAATTTCCATGTTATTAGTATTTGTGGGAATGCGTATACTATGGATATTAGATTAGAAGTTTACCATAGATGAATTTATGGTAAACTGAAAAGTACACACATGACTGCTTGTTATTGAATTAATAGCATATCCCATTGTTTTTCCATTAGTATAATTAATATGCAATTCAATAATCCATATTGGATGAACGGTCAAGGATCCAATGAAAAATTTGTATGACGTGAGCGGCTTTGCATTCATAAAAGTAGACAATGTGAACAATAAAAAAAAGGAATAAATTTAGAGGTAAAATCTCAGAGGTGAAGAGCCCAAGGTATGGCTAATACAAATATTAAATCAGTATATAAATTTATTTGAGAAAACATTTTCCGGATTAGGTCTCAATATCACTATTATGTCGTATTTCATTTCAGAAGTATGGACGTACTTGATAATCGTCGTTGGTAACTGCTACTTAGACATGCAGCGCGTAATTCGCGAAAATAATCCACCGTCGATAGACAGCACTGCAAGCATAATTTGGTAAAGCTGCCAACGGATAAGAACGGTACAGTTAGAAATAGTAAATATTTATTATTAAAATCATTTAATAACTTCAAGTTCATAATCTCGTTTTTTTGTTTTTGTTTTTGTTTTTTCTCTTCTGTGCTGCAGTTCATCGTTCAAATTTCCTTGTGGCAATTTAATTTTGGAGTATCTATTTTTTTGCGTTTGTATTTTCTAAAACAATATTTTTCCTCGAGTGCACCCGACGTTTTATGTCTTCTCCACATTCAGCGGAAGTTTCGTAGAGGGGATTAATTTGATCAGAGGACAAAGTGTAATGTGTTCAAAATAATTTCAGAGCACAATTAATTTTGATCAGTTGTGATGGATATTTTACAGAAAATGTTATTTTCGTCAGATATAAACAACTTATAGAGTACGATACCAAGGGAAGGGTATTTGAAAAACAAGCGATAACCGTCTCAAAACCATGGATCCGAATATAAAGATCTCTCTTATTTTAGGTTCACTTTTGTATAATAAACAGTGTATAACTAAAAAAATCGTAAGTCACATCCTATTACAATCATTGTAAGCTTGTAAGGTATGTTTACCTCTTCGTAAAAACATTTCATATACATAACCTTAAAATTTTCAGATAGGATAATTCTGCGCATTGAAATCTTTCCTACATATAATTCGCCAAGGACAGTTGACAATTTTTAACAACTTATGAGAGACCATCTTTACAAAACTATAGATGTGATTTATGTGCTGGATGTGCATTTATCCGCTGGGTAGTCCAATAAAACATTGAACTTTTAAGACGAAATTAGAGTTTAAAAATTATGACATTCAAGACAATATTATCGCTTTTAAAGACAACATACATTATAAACACTTAAAACCCGTTTTTAGAAATTTTGAAAGGAACATGAGTTTTTCAATGGGTAATAGGCAGGTGGTGAAAGGAGGAACAGGCGAGAGACGGATGGAAAATGAGTAGGAGATATGGGGAGAAATGAGGGGGATCAGTTGGAGGATAGATGGACACAACTGGAGTTTTGTTCTTTTGGATACCCTTCTCCATAGAGAAGGTGGTTAGGAAAGAGCAAAAACTAATTAAGTTGTCAATGTGAAATTAAATTGAAAGAAGAAGGCGAAATAATTTTGCACACTTTTTTGTGGAATAATATGTCACGCTAAAAGATAAATTAAGGGACTTATTTGATATTATATGCAAATTAGTCTCAAAGCTTAGGAATATTCGCAGGTCTACAATGCTGTATGGCACGTTCAGGAGCTGATCTCTTGACGTTGTATTCTACTTTGAACCAATTGTTACTTTTAAAACAATTATTTACAAAGTGTAGATTTTTTAACTCCAATTTACATGAAATAAGAGCAAAGAGATCAAGGACTCGAGAGTACAGTACACAGAGAAAAAATTGCGGCAATACATGTATATCATAATAGATAACTGTGGGTTATTAGAAGAATACGTCATGTAACATTAAATAAAATAATTATATTTGATATCAATTGTGTGAATATAATATATGTTGGTGAATAATACTCGAGTATATTATGGAATAATTCCGTCTCAAAAGTTAGTTTACTTACTTCAACATTCCAAAACATTTTTACAAATAAAAATTTAATCTTAGTGAATAAGTAATTAACACGAATACATATATACATATTAAAACGATAATTTCCGGCGATGTATTAAAACGAGCCATGCGATATATTTTGGGAATCTGATAACGTGTGGTATTTTAGTCCCGCAGTTTCTCCACTTTAAAAAATCAAAAGTATTGACTTTTATTGAATAAAAACTAGCTTATACCTTGTCAAAATAATCACAAACTGAAGAAAGTGTGGCAAACTTTTAACTGAATTCTTTCTTACAGAAGCATGGGTGTATATGACGATTGTCGCATACAATTGCTACTTAGATATGTACGGCGTTAGTCGTGGATCCAGTCTGATTAACTTGGGAGGCAGCATCGAGAGGTAATTATGATCAATCATCATCAATGATCAATGAACTGAAAGAGCGTATTCACGGTTCAATCACGGAGCGATTATTTCGAAACTCATTTCTGCTAAATCATATGGGGAGCCGCGGTCGGAATGTAACTTGTAAAAATGATTTGTATTAATTTCACGAACTATCATGACTATCATGCTGTGAGGCTGTGTTACTACCTACCATATTGAATAATTTATATGTTAACAAGATTATTTGAACTCATTTTCTCGATAAAACAAATTTAGAAACTACCTTTTTCATAAAATTTCTATTTTTGTCTCGATCACATTACATAAATATCAACTTACTTTATGTAATTTATGTAATACATAAATATCAACTTAAAGTTTGTAATAAAGAACATGTACATATTTTTTCCATTACAATAACTGAAGAAAGACTGAAACTGACAACCAAAAAAATCATGTCACTAGAATTCAAGAACAGTGTACTTCAAAACATATTTAAAGAAATATTTTCGATTTGAAGGTTGGTTTATTGTAAGTTTAATTGAATGCGTGATAAATGTGAATACTGCGGCATCTTTGATATTCTGTGATCGTCTGTTTTATTTTGACGAGAAAGGAATCGCATTCAATTACTTCATGAGATAAATTATTTTATCTTTCTCACATGCTTTTTGATATGCACTTGCTGTTATGTGAATTATATCATTATTTTCCTTATTGCCTTTTGTACCGATATCGGAAAAAACTAGATCACTCGTGCAAACTATTCTTAACCTTGAACTGCACTGAAATGACACTTCCAAGTTATTTTCAGGTATGGCATAATAATACGTATTTTAATCCATCCAATAGTATAAGCGGTTTCTTTTAGTGCACGCACTGCGTGCTAGATGTTTGATTTTATCGATTGTCCTTAAAGTGAGACAGTGCTTAAATGTTAAGATAAAACTGAATGAAACAATGAAAACAGAATACTTTCGTCTGTTTAGCAAGGAATGATTTGATATAACGTGGTAACCAATTAAGTGATTTGTATTTTTGAATTAATCCAAAACGAAATTCAATAAGACTGACTAAAAAATAGCGTGCTACTTTATTTTCCTCGTAGAATAGCTCCATTCAACCTACCGACCTCGTTCCGCAACATTTCCTACTGACAAAATAAAATGTAATTTTCAGTACTTAGTATATCGAATAACTATCGAAAATCGATACCGAGTTTGACGATTCTATACTGTTTAATAGCGGATACAATTATCGTCCGTTGGTCTAAACCGACAACATCACTTGACTTTCAAACAATTTGTACAAGCCACTTTACCTAGACATGCAAAATTATAGTAACCTACAAACAAATTATGATAGAAATTGTAGTTTCAAAAAAACTTTACTAATTGACATATCACTAGAATCGGTGAATTTTGTGTTAAGCGATTTGACTGTGGAAACTTAGTTTGCTGCAGCGCAAGATAAAATGTGGATGTTAAATTCTGTTTCAAGAATTCTTAGTAATTAATTGTGGTTAAAATAAAGAATGAGCATATAACGGTAGTAGGAATTCTTTTCTAAGTATTCATTTTTATTATTATCAAATTATATTTTTAATTGACTTTCCTACAATACATTCTAAACAAGGTGAATTAAATATAGATTTTATTGCATTTTACAGTGAGACAAATTGCTTTTTTCTATGTTATAGGTTAAACTGGTGAAAGAGGCATGAATACTCAACATTATAATAGCATTTGCAGCTTGAAGAGGTAATTTACAAAAGTTAATCACAAGTGTCTTGAAAGATTAAACTAACGGCCCCTACCATTGTACCTTTTACCAGAATATTCATCTGGGAAATGAGTTTATCACACAAATTGCTTCCAGTTTCATGATACCAATGCACAACAAGTTCCTCGACTAAGAACGCATTTAAACAAACATGTTTACACGTGTTTTGGTCGAATCTGATTGCAGAAGACGCAGAGTCAAAGATCATACAAAAACTCTAGCGTGGACACCGTGACAACGATGAACCTTCTTCACCTAAATAACTACACGTACCAGAAGACTACGATCGAGCTGAATAGCTCACAACAGCCTTACAATGAAAGGTAGAGCGGTATTTCAGAAATAAACCTTTACATGTCGGCTTGCAAAAGATGATTTCGATTGTATATGAAATTGAATTAATAAGCATTCCGTACTGCATTTTAATGTTAAGGAATTATGATGTGTTCATGAGTTACTTCGATATTTTGAAAACTTGACATTAATGCATCGTGTGCTTTTTGTTTTAGCTTAATCTGGATAGTCCTCCAAGCCATTCCTACCGTGATGAATGAAGATTTTGTCCACGAAAATTTGAAGTGGTCGTTGTAATCCTGAAAGAATACCAGATTATTAAACTTTTATTTTTAAATTTTTTAAAAATTTTATTTATAGATTAGATGAACTATTCATACATTTTCTGGTACTCAGAATTCCCTTCTGTATACGTAAATAAAAGAGAATGTGCGAATATGTGTCGCACATAGTCGCAAAAACTACTCGACCGAATTCGCTGAAATATTCACACTTTGCTCTTATTAGTAATGGAAATGTTTAAAGAGTGATTTGAATTAAATCGGACATTTGGGGGCGTTGTTGTTGATTTATTGCTTTATGATGACTCAAGCGTCCCTGAACTCCACGCAACCCGCCGCACATCTAGGATTAAGAACGACTTCACGGGATACAAGTTTTCTGCCCATGCGTTTGTAAAATATCGGCCGGAATTACTACTTGAATCTCGAACAAGTAAATCAAATATTTCCAAGATAGTGCCACACCGAACGCATGCCCAAATTTATGGGAGAACGTTTTAACAATAAGATACGTCAAAACCATGTATTCAAACCAGAACATAAAATAAACCGATACTTGCAAGAAGGTCTTTCCTCTATTAAATTTTTTGCACAGAGCGTATGATCCTGTTCCTGAACATTCTCACGTTTTTAACTTTATTTTATATTCACTTTCTGTTATAATAAAGGTGATATTTTGGGATGATATATTACTTATTCATAAATTCGTGAAAGTTCAGAAAAACGCATTTTCCCCATTCGACGTCATTGTTTAGAGATTTTTTTGATTCTGAGATGTTGATCTCAGAACACCAATGAACATATAAATTAAAAAAAATATCCAAAACCAAAAATAATTTTGGAAGGTAAAAAACATTTAATTTGATATTTTCACGAAGTGTTTTTGTGTTAAAGGTTAAATGTTAAAATGTAAACTTTTTCAAGGATAAAGTGTTCCTTGTTTGAGGTTCACACACACTCACTCACACACACACACACACACACACACACACACACACACACACACACACACACACTCAAAGTGATAAAAATTTCAGCAAAGAGAAATGAAGAAAAGCTAAAGCATAGGAAGAAATTGAAAATATGTGAAAGACACAAAAAAGTTCTAGAGGAAAGTTAAAATTGACGATAATCCTGACAAAAGTATGTTCATTTTGAAAGTGTGTTAAAAATATTTGTACTCCCCTTCCCGTAAATTAAAATATTTGGTATCAATTTTTTTTTCTGATTTATGTTAGCCCCACTCCTGCCAAATTTTCAAATCTAATGAAATGAATAAAAATACATACCACTTTAACGGGAGAATTTAGAAAAAAGTTATTTCTTTGAAACACAATACCCATTTTTTGAGATGTTTTCAACCATTTATTTTCACAAAAATAATTCAAATTTCACAAAAACCTGTCGTTAGAATGTGTAACAATGAAGGAGATAGTTTTAAAAGTTTCTCAGATAACGTTCCTCAAAGAGTCTCTTGTTGAACACAGAAAAGTTAAGCCTCCGTCTTCCTTAAAAATAATTTTCAAAACTAGATTCAGAATATGGTGCAGTATTAGCCAACAAAGTGAAAATCGAGGTCTCAAAGCTTTCATACCGAGATCATCTTTAGCAAGTTCGTCACGAGCGGCTTTCTTTTGTTTCAGATGATCAGTGTGTTCTTTCCCTCATTTTTTGCGTGCCCCTCGTTTCATTTGGCAAAGGTCAGAGGTGCCGCCCATTCATTCGGGCACTGGTTCTTTGCCGCACAAACTCCGCTGCGTTCTGTCATCCCTGAACTTCCTCCAATCTCTCTTTCTCCTCCCTCCTGTGTGCTGCGCAGCGAAGGCGGAATATTGGTTTTCTTTCAGCTGAGCACGTGACTTTCCCCCTCCTCGCCTGCCCCCATCAACATTCTACTTCCTCCACTGTTGCATCCATCTCCTTTCCGGGTTGCACTTCCTGCGTCCCCTCTGAACCAGCCACCATCCACCCCCCCATCTTTGCCTCTGCCCTCCTCCACTATCCCTCCCTCATCTTTCCCTCCCCCACTGCCTGTCGCCACCTCCAATTCAACTGCCATCTCTCACCCCCAGCATCAACTCCACTGTCCCTCCCTCATCTGTCCCTTCCCCACTGCCTGTCACCACCTCCAATTCAATTGCCATCTCTCACCCCCAGCATCAACTCCACTGTCCCTCACTCATCTGTCCCTCCCCCACTGCCTGCCACCACCTCCAAATCAATTGCCATCTCTCACCCCAGCATCAACTCCACTGGTTGATTTTCATCGGGAGTAGGCAGTGATCTTCCCCGCTGGATGGAGAGATCCGGCGTCGACCTACAGTCGACTACCGAGGTTTTCACGAACCAGGTATACTCCACCAACGAGGAACCGCCCCAGCCGGGAGAAGCTCTAAGCTCCCAACCGGTCTCCCGGCATGTGTGCAATGTATTATATGTTAGTGTAAATGTGTAAGTAAGAGGTAAGGGTCGGATATTGAATAGAAAGGAAAGATCGCGCAAAGTCCGTGGTCTTTTTGTTAGGGTTCCGCTCCGGCATTCGCATGGCGTTGATTGCAGAAACCATGGGACCATTCTGCCAGCAGCTAGAATTCTTTTCCAGACAGCGACTGAATTCGACCCAGCTGACAAGGTAGTGACGAAAGTCCTGCCGTCATCGGGACACGACCCTAGAACCTCCCGGTCAGAAGCACTGCAAACACATCGGTTGACTCACTGAGCCAGTTCTCCCGGTCCCGTCTCCATTGTCAAATCTGTCTTCATCCTGGTTACCACTTTCACTATCCTCTTCCAACCACCCCCCTACACTAACATCGCAGCGACAGTCCCTCTCTTCCATTGTTTCTTCCTTAGCTGCCCTTCCACATCCCTTTACACCGTCTTCGACGTCGCTGGCGGTCCTGCCTCCGGCTTTGGCTCTCGGCTTCGTCTAAACCACAAATCCGTCTCCCTCATCCACTTCCCTCCCCCCTGCCACGCACTCTTCGCCTACACCCACAATGCCCTTCTGCCTCCGGTCGCGACTCCTCTGGCAGGGCTCCCTCCGCTTTTGCCTCTACTACCCTCTCTGCCTGCGTCGTCCATCTCCACCCTCACTGCAACTACAAACTGCGCCACCCCATTTTGCGACTTCGACTGTCCCTCGGCCCCAAAACCACTTCCCCTTCCCCCGCCTTGGCTTTCAGAGAGCGCGACTTTGCCTTAACCGTCACTGGTCCATCCGAATTCTGCTCCTGCCCTCGCCGCCACCGCCGCCGCCGACTTTGCTCGTGCTCCGGCTTCAGTGTTCCTTGTCCCCATTTCCGTGTGAACGTTCCTTACTGGTGCTACTCCTGACTCCACTGCCGCCTCCACTGCCGCCTCCACTGCCGCCTCCACTGCCGCCTCCACTGCCGCCTCCACTACCACCTCCACTACCACCTCCACTACCACCTCCACTACCACCTCCACTACCACCTCCACTACCACCTCCACTGCTACTGCAATTGCCACACACCTCTCGTGAGGCCGTTGCCAATAGAGTTTGTGCAATTTGATCACAAGTGTGATGGCATGGAGAAGCACTGAATACTTACAATTCATAGTCACAACCAATCGATTTAACGATCACACAATACGATGTTCTCTATGCATACGAATGCAATTACAATGCCCGTGAATTTGCCAAAGAAAGCAATACGCGATCTTTGCGATTCCATTGTAGCCGCGCATTGCAAACAATGCAAATTCCGCTTTTTTATTAATAAAGGAAAACCGCGATCCATTAAAAACAGTGTCTTCACTCCTAATTTTTTCCTTTTTTGTTTAGTACCTCACATGTTTAAAATTGTTCACTGGCAGCCATTCATGAGGGACATCAAAATCATTTTAATAAAGAGCTTTAATATAAACGAGTTCTCAAATCAGACGTGTTCAACGCTTGTTGTCTTTGAATATGAACTTAGACGATGGGTCGGATTCCACCGTTACATATACCATAATTATAGAGACCAGCTGTTGGGATCGGTCGTTTCAACGATTTTATCTCATCAATTTCAAGCAGATTTCAAACGGATGGTTTGCGTGCAATACACATTTCCTTACCCTGTACTCAAACCTATGTTCAATGCTGACGAATCGAGTAGTATCAAACTTTAATGATTTTGACAGTATCGCGAAATTGTAGCTTACTGGCACACATTCCAATATATCGCCATAGATACACGACAGTTGTGGCAAGGTTTCTTCATAATCGCATTTCTTCAGTAAACGACGAAAATTAAATTTCAATTTTAAAATAGAAATCAGTCATTTTTGACAGAAAGGTGTTTCTACAAACGTTTCAATGTGTTAGATAAGAAAGTTTCCATTCACTAACTCAGTCTTTCTATTGGTTGAAGCAGTAAGATGTAATGCTACTGATAATGTGAACTGAGCGAATGGATATGAATGAGTAATGCCAAAATGTATTTACAGTGACTTGAACAAGATAACGAACTTTGATACCAATGATGCCAATGATTCCCGTGATACCAACGGTCAAATTTTTAAAAAATAGTGAAAACCTTTCTCCATTAAACTACTTCAGTTCAAAGTTTTAAAACAGGCTCATGGCGAGTGTCACTTTGAGAAAAGAGAATGTATGAAAGAACCAATGGATAACAAAAATGTTCATTACTCGTACATTAAAATCAACATAACCGAAAACATACAGAGCGTCTCAGAATAATGTAACATTTGCCTCTGCTTAAAGGGTAACATTTCATGCGCCTGTGATTGAGGAAGACACAAAATATTTTTGACTGCGTCCGGACGAGACCCGCCGAAAACCTGGAGCAACATGACATCCATACTAATCTGGGAAAAACGTCATGTGTGTTACTTTATTGTGAGAAATTCTCTAGTATGTTGAACATATATGGGTAAGCTATTGAGCATCGTGTCCTACACTTCAGTCAACGAGGATCATGCACCAGTTCAGTCACAATATTAGGAGGAATTTTAACTGCAGCCAAATATCAAAATTATATCCTTATTACAAGTCACTGAAACAGATATGTGAAGAATTTCGTTAAATATTACATCTTTTATTTTAACTACACCTTCTTCGTAATATTTTTGGTCACCGTTGAAAATTGTCACTTTCTCGCAGTTTCAAAATGTTTCTTAAAAGCTCTCGTTCTCCATGCAACGAGGCTGCCGGCGTCTGGTCTGGCTTTTCAAATGAAGTGCCTGTGCTGTGGCCACGTGGTTCGTGACGCACACTGGAGCTACGCAGTCGAGCAAAAATTGGTTCTCCGGATTTGCTGACCCATATATTTCCACCATATTCCCTACCGCATGCTTATTGGCGAAAGTTATCATCTCAGATCCTTCTAAATGCCAGAGAAGTTCGTAAAATGCATTTCAAGACATCCGTATTGAGTCTGAGTTCATGTTACACACTTGGTAACAGGTGAGTAAAATCCACTCAAAGGTCAGATGTAATTATGGAAAATTAATTAATTAGTCTTAAAATCCAAATGATACAAAAGTCAGGATTAAACGAATGATTCTGTAACAAAAACATACCACTTAATTTCAAAAAAAAATTGTATTTCTTTTAAATAAAAATGTACAGATTAAATTATTTTGTTCCATTTTCTTACAACTCAACTATTAAAACGTCACAAATACAAACGGAGCTCCATGTCCCTCTTCGGTTACGTCGAAATGGCGTAGAGCTTCTGTGCCCCTCGGGAACATTTCAATATCCGGAACGACCGTTATTCTTGGCTCGGAATGTCGGCTACCTTGCGCGCTAGGGCTCACGTCGGGCACCAGGGCCGATCGAGGAGCGATTGGAGGGCGATCCGGGTTCAAAGCAGCCAATTAGCAACGACCGCCGCCTCCGCGCTCGCCGGCCCCGCCGTCCCCACTGCAGCCGCAACAGCATTGTCTGAGCATGAATAACAGCGCTAATATCGGGGTCTGCGGCATGCGGGCGACCGCTCGCAGCTACTTGTGGCGGAACAAAAGCGATAGTGGTGCATGGGCTGTTAGACGGCAACAAGGGAATGTTTGGACGGAAATAGTCGAAACACCGCCAACCATTTCAAAACCGTTATTATTATCATTATTAATATTATTATTATTATCTCCTATATCAAAAAGGCTATGGCAAGGATGATGTTTGTCACCTACCCTCTTTAAAATATATATGTTAATGCGAAGTTACAGGTATGGAAAAGAAAATGTTTTGGAATAGAAATGCAACTTGTCAACACAACACTCTATACCCTACAATTCGCTGATGATCAGATGCTGATGCTGCAAGAATAGAGAGATATTAAATATATGACTAAGAAGGTAAAAGAAGATTATGAGAAATGGGAACGAAGCCTCAACCTAGAAAAAAAAACAGTATACTGGACATTAGGCAATAGACATGACGTATTGAATACGGAAGCAGGAGAAGTAATAAGAACAGCAGAGGACATAAAGTACTTGGGAACAACAATAGGGAAACACTTTTTTTGGAATGTAATGTGAAGCCCGACTCATTAAAGAAAGAAAAAATTAAGAGCCCAAAATCGAGTGATCTGGGATCCAAATATAATGAATTAGAATATATAAATGTATGATTGAAAGTGTTACATTGGATAGAACAGAAATGTGTCACTTTCAAAACAACAGAAAAGAAAATTGAGAGCGCTGGAAATGGATTTCCTAGAAGAGAAAAAATATCTAGAAGGAAAAGAGTTACAAATGAACAGGTTAAGGAGATAATGAATCTGCAACACGATACTATAGAGGAAATTGAAAAGAAACAACTCCCTTGGTTTAGACATGTACAGAAAATGGACTAGAAAAGACTCCCCAAAATATCATTAGAATGGCAACCAAGTGAAAGGAGAAAACGACGAAGACCAAAACCAGGTTGGAACGACCAAATCAGAAAGATAATCGAGAAATGGAAATTGCCTTCGGATTCCTGGAAGAACAGATAAGACTAGAAAAGAAGGCGCCGGAAGACGGAAGTAGTGGTTAAGAAACCAACAAGATTATTATTATTATTATTATTATTATTATTATTATTATTATTATTATTATTATTATTATTATTATTATTATTATTATTATCACTATTATTGTTATAAATATTTTTTTAATTTAAATAATTATTAGGGCCGACCGATTCGTATCCAGATCTCCCAGTACACACCAGTTAGTCTATCTATTTGAACTACAGATATTGTTGACTCTTCTAAAGCCAAAGATGACAACGCTTTGCGAAGATAGAACAGCGAACACAACCGCTGATGTTTCCCATTTCGGAAATCTCTAATTAACATGTTCTGTTATTGTTCTAAATTAGAATTATTCTACTTTAATGACGATACTTTTTGAGACCTTTGCGCTCCGACGATTCGCCGTTCAGCATTTGTGCATCTGACGCAATTTAAACTCTTCCAATCGAGACAAATATAATATCTTCTCTCCTCAGCCTCGTGTGATGCTGCCAGATTCCAGTTCACAGCGAGTGGACACTCTGTTCAATACATTTTACATATTGGAATTTAACTGAATAGTTTCGTCCTTACTGGTAAATCTAAATCCAAAATGTGATATTGAAATGAAGAAATACAAAAAAACTTATTAGGAATTTAGCTCATGAATTGCAACAAGGAATATCCGTTTCCTAAAAGTGATATCACGATTATTTTACCAGACCGCAGAAAAGCTATTAGCAAGCTTCCGCGTCTTCGCCGGAAATTGGAATGGCCTGTCAGTAGGGGCACAACATGGAATGTCGCTCGAACTGCTCACGCGATCTGAACGTTCCTCATTAGTGGTTGGCACAACTGTCTCATTTCCGTTCTGCTGGAAACTCAACTTTTCAATTCAAATTGTGTTGCATTTAATATTATCGTTAAATACGAACGCCATAAATGAGTGTGAATTACAAGTTACGGTATTTTTAGTTCAGAAATTGTGCGTCTCCTCTAATTAAATGTGGATAACATTGGTGTGTTGTAGACGAGTTCGAAAAGTTTGCCTGTAAAAAGCTATAAGGTCGCTTCCACGTGCTGGAAAACATATTGATCCCAGAACATCATTTTCCACTCAGATGTCGTTTTTAGTGGTATCACTTCATTAAGATCAGTTGCTTCCCGGAATACATTGGTAATTAAACTCGTATCGATAGATTAATATTTTCACGGCCATTGCGGGTGTCCAAAACTGTTCGAAACATATGTATACGAGAGTGTCTCAAGTATACAGTACTTTTGGAAAGCAATTGGTTCTGATGGTATGATTTTCACGAAAATATGTTTCACGGATATAGAAAAATTGCAATTTTATATTTGAATATATTAAAATGAAATTTTTTTTGCAAAAGGAAAGTATTATGAAGTAGCATTGAAATAATTAGTTCAATACTTGTTCGCCAGTGTCTTTCACTTCCATTCGTAACCAATATCTAATTAATTGGTGAAAATATTCCTTAAATTTATTCCGGTTACGAATGGTAGATTAGATATTTAAATCATAATCACAATGAAATAGCATTCGTAGACTAATAAGTCACTTACGAATTCTTAGAGTGAAAGAGGACTAAATAGCTGGCGATTGAACCTCAAAATACGTTTCTGTAAAGAAACCTTGATCACACATTCTTAAAAATTGTGACCAAATCATCATTCACATGGAACTAAACGTTAACAATCTTGAGAGGGGATCTGCTACCATCTATAAAAAAATTATGACCCACGTTCCCTGCCTTCCCCGCTATACGATGTCCATGATATTGGTCCATTTGCTCTTCTTCCTCCGTGAGTGATGGCTCATGACATTAACTGATGTCCCTGCAGTGTGTTTGACCGGGAGGACCTAGGTTCGAATTCCGACGCTGGCTGGATTTTCGACACCAGTTAGATGATAATGATATGAACCCATTGAATTCCTAAAAGGGCGGGGGCCTCCTATCAGAACACAGGGGTGGTTCTGCTTATCTCATTAGGTGAACCAGTCTTTAAGAGATTTAGTGTTATCATTACAATACTTCTAACTAGTATACGCCCGCCTGTACATTTCTCTATATGCTCTTTTAATATTAACAGCACACAGTTTTCTGATAAATTCTAGTGTTACATTTGTTGTTCACTTTGCATTTAACTTTGTTTATACATTTACTATTATTTTATTTTTTACATTAACATTTACTTTAGTATTTACTCTTGTACTTATTCACATTTAGTACTTCCTTTCACTAATGCTTTGTGCCATCTGCTTCTCTTTCAGTACTTAGATAGCGAGGTCAAATTCAGTCGCTGTCTGCAAGTGAATTCTAGCGACTGGCTGCTGTGGTTGGTAGTGTTCCGTGGTATCTCCGCTTTTTCGTAGTGTTGACAATAGAGGAATGACGGAGCAGTACCCCAACAAATGGGCCACAAACCGCAGGTGATCTTTCGTTCTTCTTTCTTGATCTATTCTCATCCCGTACACACACACGCACTGCACTACCACACATGTTGGAATACCAGTGGAGAACTTAGAGCTTGTCTCGGCTGGGGCGACACGCAAGGAAATACCTAGTGCGGGAAAACCCCGTTAGCCGATGGTAGATCGCCGCCATATCTAACAATTCAACAGGAGAAGATTGCCGCCACCTCCCGAGAAAAAACGTGGACTACTCTTAAGGGACAAACGACCTTCGTAGATGACGCGCCCGATATCAGTATTCAATCTATCAATAAAGTGTTCTCCCCCTCTAAAGACTCGATTAACTCAGCGTTTCACATTTCTTCACAATCCTACATGCTCCACTGTCCTCATCCACTTTACATCTCCTTCTCCAAATTTTCCCTTCCCATTTCCTGAAATCCGCACTCCACCAACGTCTTCACTACCTCACAATCCCACAATTCTTCACAGTGTCCCATCACTTCACCATCCGTACCTGCTCACCGTTCTTGACGTCATCAATACACCGTTTTTCGCACTTCCTCACTGTCTTCACCTCTCCTTGCCTCGCTCCTCACAGGCGTCTATTACTCACTGCTACAACTCCTCATTGCCTCCATCTCCAATTCTCTACCTTCCCATACCCTCACCTTCTCCCACTTCACCGTCCCCCAATGTCACACAGTTCCCAATTTCATTCCACTACCTCTATCACCCTACCTCATCACCATCATAACATTTTTACGTATTTCAACGTCTTCACCACTCTGTAGGTTAAGGGTCGTATTTATGAAGCTCTGCCAGCAGCGCTCTTAGGGGCCCTCCATCTGGGGATTTGCTGGGAGGTCAAGGGGCGACTGTAATTGGCTGAGGATCGTTCATAACTCGCAAAACCGAACACTGTCAGTCTTCTAGGCCTGGCAGGCCCCTGGCAGAGGTTTATAAATACGGCCCTAAGTCTCTCTTGCTTTCTTTCCTCGCTGCCCCATAGTACCCACTCTTATCACCACCACAACGGTGCCTTGTCGCCTTCATTCTCGGCCTCGCCATTATCCACTCCGGCCAGCATCAGGTTTCTCCTTCTCCAGACAACATCCATCATTCCCACCCCATCCCATGCCCCATCGTTCTTATTCCCTACCCTCCTCACCATCACAATGGTGCCATGTCTTCATTCTCGGTCTCCCCATTATGCACTCCGGCCAGCATCAGGTTTCCCCTTCTCCAGGCAACATCCAGCACCCCCACTCCATCCCATGCCCCATCGTACTTATTCTTCACCCTCCTCACCACCACAACGGTGCCATGTCGTCTTCATTCTCAGTCTTCCCATTATCCACTCCGGCCAACATCAGGTATCCCTTTCTCCTGGCAACTTCCAGCACTCCCGATATCGTAGGCTTCCGCGGCCAGAGTCATGATCTGCGCTGTCCGGGTGACGCCGTGTCGAAGGCTGGGATGCCGACGTTTCGACCGACATATCGCGGTCCTCTTATCAGTTCAGCCCTGTAGAAGACCGGGATATGTCGGTCGAAACGTCGGCACCCCAGCCTTCGACGCGGCGTCACCCGGACAGCCCAGATCATTCCAGCACTCCCACCCCATCACATGCCCCATCCTACTTATTCTCCACCCTCCTCACCACCACAACGGTGCCATGTCGCCTTCATTCTCGGTCTCCCCATTATCCACTCCGGCCAACATCAGGTATCTCCGTCTCCAGGCAACATCCAGCACTCCCACCCCATCACATGCCCCATCCTACTTATTCTCCACCCTCCTCACCACCACAACGGTGCCATGTCGCCTTCATTCTCGGTCTCCCCATTATCCACTCCGGCCAACATCAGGTATCTCCGTCTCCAGGCAACATCCAGCACTCCCACCCCATCACATGCCCCATCCTACTTATTCTCCACCCTCCTCACCACCACAACGGTGCCATGTCGCCTTCATTCTCGGTCTCCCCATTATCCACTCCGGCCAACATCAGGTATCTCCGTCTCCAGGCAACATCCAGCACTCCCACCCCATCACATGCCCCATCCTACTTATTCTCCACCCTCCTCACCACCACAACGGTGCCATGTCGCCTTCATTCTCGGTCTCCCCATTATCCACTCCGGCCAACATCAGGTATCTCCGTCTCCAGGCAACATCCAGCACTCCCACCCCATCACATGCCCCATCCTACTTATTCTCCACCCTCCTCACCACCACAACGGTGCCATGTCGCCTTCATTCTCGGTCTCCCCATTATCCACTCCGGCCAACATCAGGTATCTCCGTCTCCAGGCAACATCCAGCACTCCCACCCAATCACATGCCCCATCGTTCGTATTCCCTACCCTCCTCACCATCACAACGGTGCCATGTCTTCATTCTCGGCCTCGCCATTATCCACTCCGACCACTCCGACCATCTCCACCTGCGCCCTCTTCGCCTGCCACCTGAGGAAGCGGGAAGGTAGGTGCTCGGGGTCGCGGCGCCTGCGTGGGGCCGCGCCGCGCCATTTCTATGGAAATTCTACTTAGTTCCCCGCAGAATTACATTCGCCCGCGTCGCAGCCCTGCCGCGCGCGCCTGCCTTCCTCCCCGCAAACCCTGACACGGCGCTCCACAGCGTTGCCAGGTTACGGGGTTTCTCCCGAAATTTAGAGAGAGATTTTGGTCTTAGTAGATGCTTCAAGCGGAAATTTATTTGTTTTTTTGTTTGGGGTTTTCGTTTAGTTTTTAAATCTTAAATTTTTAAAATATCTATTTTGTATCGCATAACCAAAAATAGTATCCGGTGATTATAGCAGGAATATTTGTTCAAATGTAACTAAGCTTAGTAAACACGCTTGTAAGTGCGTGAGATCATTTGTATGCGTTTTCTCGTTTAAAAGTGGGTGGCCATTTGTCAGAACCAAAGATGGGTATAAGAGAGCAACGTTTCTGATGAAAAGGTTCGAATGGCAACAAAAACAGGTAATTTATACTATTATTTCTGTTGAAGAAATATTTTTATAAAGAGGTACCATTATATCTTTTTCAGTCATTACAATGAGAGGGTCAAAGATTGCTCCTATGTTGCGTAACATGTACACAGTGTGAAACTCTTTAAAACAAAACTTATACAATATGTGCATACATGTACATTATTATATACATATTTGTTGTGTATATTTTTTATACAGATATTGTTTACTGTAAAATATACAATAAATATCATCATATACGACGGCGAATCAAAAAGTAAGTTCACTGTCAAGTTATGACCATTTAGAACACCACCTACACATAGACCGCACGACTATGACAACAGAATGTAAATTCATATTTCCACATTATTTCCATGAGACTGAAAACACCTCTCGGAACGGTAAAAAACCGTTTCGATTCTGGATGCGTAGAAATCACCTCCAGTGCTTTGTAACCACTTGGAAAGAGCTGCTTTCACCTCCTTATCGCTTCGGAATCGTCGTCCACCGAGATCCTTTTTCAGTTCACCCAACACATAATAATCGAATGGCACTAAGTCTGAACTGTGTGGATGATGTCACTATACCTCCCTCTTTAATCGCTGCAGCAGTTCATACCTGTGGCGGGCCGTGTGAGGTGTTGCGTTATCCTGCAACAAAATCACACCGATGCTCAATTTCCCCGCAGATTTTCTTTAATTGCCTTACGCAACCGGTTCAACGGTTGACAATACGAACACACATCCAATTTGGAGTGAACATTCAGTTGACACGTCATTGAACCTAACCCACTTTGCACGCACAACACAACGGGATATCACACCATCCATCCTATCGGAAGTGTCAGCAGTTTCTGTAGCTTACTTGGCAATGGACATGGTCATGTCATGCAGGTGCTCTCGTGGGGAGCTAGTGATACTTACTTTTGGATTCGCTTACGAACAATTAGTAATATTTTTAGCGTGTGTATAAAATATTCATAACTCTCCATATATTTTAAATATGAAACACCATTTTTTTTTACATTTGGTGTTTTTTTTTTAGTTTTGTTGGTTTTTGCAGCGCTATCTAGAGGGCGATGCTTGAGACCACCTGGCAACACTGGCGCTCGGAGCTGCAAGTGCAAAGTGGCGGAGAAAAGCTGTTGCGCCTGTGCAAAATGAACGCGGCGCGAGATGAGGCCAGGAAGACCTTTTTCGCTCTTTGAAAGAAAATTCGAATCATCTTCATACTGACTACGAAGCATTTCGCACTTTGAAAAGCGTGTTGAGAAATGCAAATTACTTGTTAATTTAATTCAACTTCAAATGGTCGGATTTTCACCTGTGCGTTGCATCATATAAGCCTAGTACAGAGTCTTGGGAAACATTCTAAATCCTTGTTAACAAACAGAAAAAAACATTGCTGAATACGTTCAACTAAAATGCACATAATAATAAATAGTCAATTTAATTTACGTATATAAAAGCGGATGTTGGTGTACACACACCATATATATAAAGAGTGTGTATATAAAGAGCGGTTAACACCGATACCATGTGACCGATCTCCCTGAAAGTTGGCACATTTTCGTATTTTTTCACCCAGAAGTGAATGTGCTGTTAATTTGAAAACTGCTGTTAAACATTTATTGTATAAAATATTTATTCCAAATACAACTCGCAACACTCTGCACCATTTTTGTATCTGTATCGTTAAATAACTCCTAAAAGAAGCATTCTAGGACATTAAAAACTAAACTTTTGAGTCCAAAACTCTCAAAGAAACGTTTCACACAGGATCCACTGGTTGCGATTTTCTTGAACTTGCTATTACATTTTTGCTGGTCCGGCGTTTCTCAATATTACGCCACCTGCTCAGAGTCTTACAGAATCTGCAAACAAATGTGAATGAGAGGCCCAGAGAGTAGCAGAGACAGAGACAGACAGAGACAGAGTCAGGTAGACTGAGACAGAGACAGAAAGAGACGGAGAGAAAATGAGAGGGAAGGAGAAAAAGATAAGGGGTAGAACAACGAATTCCAGGTTCCGCAAGTATTACGTAGATGTTAATATATTTCACCTACGCCTCGAAGCGGTGGTTTGTGTTGAGGTTGGCCTCTCAAAATATATGGAATGGTGCTGGTGCCGCTTGCGCACGAAGTGAGCGGCGTAAGAGAGAAATACCTTTGCACTGGCGCAGAACACGCAAGGGGAAAATGAGGCCACGAATGACTTCAGAGTGTGTCAACCAATTAAAAAGTACGGATAAACTAGATTGGTGCAATCAATCCACTCTGAATAAAAGCTAGTAAAAATTACTTACGCTGAAACTTACCTTCAAACGGCCAGGGACTTATCTGAGCGTTAGGGCGCGATAGTCCCTGGCGAAGATGCTCCTACAGCCCCTGGGTAAGCATTATAATATCGTTAAGAAAGAGAACGACTTATACCTGATCAATTTATTGTCACGGAATATCAAATAGTGAACTATTTTTTCATTCAATTAGAGAAACTGTTGACTACTCAAGTTGCGGCATGGAATAACACAGAAAGGCTACGGAATTGTAATAAAAAGCTCTGCTGATGCAGGATCGTGGTGTGGATTGAGGAGAGAAGAGTCTGCACAGAATAAGTTTAGCGTAATATAATGCTGCGAAGAAATAAAAGTTAAAGTTGCAGTTTAAAAAACAGTTGGTAGCAGTTTAAAAAACCGATAAATAAGTACTTTGTTTCGAAATTGTGGTATGTTATCATATTGAATACGTAAACATTTTCATCAGACCACGACAATTAAAAGAATGTATTATTTAATTAAAGCATTAAATACCACCTTTCTGGGAATGAGGTAGCGAGTCCTGAGGAGAGGAGCGAAGCTTTAGGCGTGGAGCAAAGTTACGAAAGAAATGCGTTTTTTGGACGTGAAACGTCACGCAAGCCTAGATGCGAGGAGCGATAGATGTGAATCGAGTTGACAGATGATGTGTCCAGATATGTACACAGAAGCATCACTGAAATCAAGATGTAAAGCGAAAGGCAAAGAGCAAAGGTTGATACAAGAAGCCCTACTACATGTGAGAAGAGATTGAAAGCAAGAGACAAAACTAAAGGTGATAATCAAGTCTAGAGGCAAGACGTGTATATGGAGCTAAAAAACAAGTTTTCAAGCAATAATCCATTTATTTATTTAAGTCAAAAGAAGTTAAATACTATGCATGATGTTCTATGGGAAGATGTGAATAGTGTGCTTGTTTTCAAAATCTGTGATACCTATACTAAGCCATATACTACATCAATTTTGAATATATGAACCCCCCAAAAAACCGCTCTGTTGTAATAAAATCTATTTCCAAGGATAAATCAGCAATACATTTTTGGCTCTTATCCCTCATTTTGCCCTTCGTCAAGGAATAATACTTCCTGCCGCAACAACATGGAGAACGATAATTTGAGTAACTATATTTCCCATGAATTCTAGAAGGCGTGCACAGATAATAAAGTTATAATCAATGGCAGAGCTGAGCAGAGATGCTTGAGCAGAGACGCTATGTTCATTTAGAGATATAATACTAAGGAGAGATGAGACGCTAACAGAGAAAAGCGAGGATCGAGGATACAAACGAAATGCTTCAGGAGCAATGCTAAATGCGAATAGCACGGGCAGAAGTGAGAAGCGAGTCTAGAACCGAGGGGCGAAACCAAGGTGGTGAAGGAAGGAACTGGGGTGGGGAGGGGGGCTGGGGATCGCATGCCGAACGCAGGGTGCAGAAGCAGGGCGCCTGTCGCACGCGATGAAGGACCGCCTGCTCAATCGGTCAAGGTCTCGGTCGGCGGGCGCTCCGTCGGCCAGTAGGAGGGGGCAGAGGGGGCGGTGAGGCGTGGGCAGGTTGATAAGAGGGCGAGGGGAAGAAGGGAGCGGGCGAGCAAGCGGAGGTAGGCAAATGGGCGGGCGGGCAAGTGGGAGGACAAGCGGGACGGCAAGCGAGCGTCCAGCGCGAGGGTTAGCAGGAGAGCAAGTGGGAGGGCAAGCGAGTGGACAAGCGAGCGGGCAAGCTAGCGGGCATGCAGGCGGCATGCGAGCGGGCATGCGAGCGAGCAAGCGAGCGCGCAAGCGAGCGGGCAAGCGAGCGGGCGGTCAAGCGAGCTGTCAAGCGGGCCGTTGGGTGGGTGGCCGGGAGAGGCGGGAGTGGCGAGAGTGGCGAGAGTGGCGAGAGCGGCGAGAGTGGCGAGAGTGGAGGGAGGCGGAGCGGCGGAGTGCCGAGAGTGGCGAGAGTGGCGGGAGTGGCGGAGTGGCGGGAGTGGCGGGAGTGGCGGGAGTGGCGGGAGTGGCGGGAGTGGCGGGAGTGGCGGGAGTGGTGGGAGGGGTGGAAGGGTCAGGAGTGGCGAGAGGGGGAAGAGAGGCGGAGGAGTGGGAGTGGGTGGGAGAGACGGGAGGGCGGGAGGAGCAGGAGTGGTGGCAGGTGTGGAGGGAAGGAGGTGGCTGGAGGAGGCGGGGTGGAGAGACGGGAGGGCGGGAGGGGCAGGAGGATGGCAGGTGTGGAGGGGTTGGGAGAGGTGGAGGGGGTGGGCGGAGGGAGGAGCAGGAGGGGCAAAGAGGGGATGACTTCTTGGCGGGGGGGGGGGGGGGGGGGGGGGGGGGCGGGCGCGAGGAGCGAGCGCCGCGCAGCCCAGCGCCAGATCACGCGACCTGGCGCCCTTTGCACCAACTATCAAGGAGAGCGCGCGGCGCATTCCCTGTGGCGCAACAGCCACTCACGAACTCTCTCCTAATGGATATTTGACAAGCAGAGGAATGGGCGCAGGTCGGTGGCGGGCGCTTTTTATTGCAATACCAGCGATATGAGATAGCACGACGAACTGAAGCGTCACGAGAAAACACAAATGTTTCTCATCTCCATCACTGTTAAAATTGTTTGGCATTGAATCTTCCTGTACAAATAATGTGAATGAATTTAATAGTCGCTTCAAGGACGAAGCATTAGGATTGGGAAATTAAATATAAAATAAAATATTTACACAATCAAAGAAGATTTGTAATGGAAGCTTATCATATATATATATATATATATATATATATATATATATATATATATATATATATATATATATATATATATATATATATATATATTAATGCGTCCCTTAAATTTCAATTTCAATATATTTTACGCAGACCTTCTAAAAACTTTCGTATTGACCTAATATAGTCTAGAAATAAATATTAGCCCGATTTATAAACGATAACCCGTGCCGACTTGAGTTTTTAACTTGTCCATACAAGTTGCGCGGGTGCAGCGCTGTGACTTGTTACAGCGAGTTTCAATTGTCATTTCATACGTGATTTCTAACATTATTAGTGCGTTGTTGTTTATTGTGTGAAGATGTCTGTGGAATTACGAAGTGATAAACAAAATATTTATCTTATCGGACTGCCAAGCCACCAGATAAATGGTGCAAAATTACCATCTAATCGACAAGTTCTCACCGTTTTATTTTACAATATTCGTGAAGTCAAGCTGACTGTTAGTGAAAGTGCGAATCTTGTTATAAGAGAGTGCATTATATTTTGGGAAAAAGCCAGAATTCCTACGAAGGCATTTCCTAACTGCGTGAAGAAAGTTGTTGATTTATATTATGTTTGGAGGGAGCTGCAAAAAAACTGTAAGAAAACTCAGGTGACGTTCAAGAACCGTGAAAATAATTTTGTAAAAGATCTTGATAACTTTTTTGATATTGCACATGCTGATGCCTTCGACAGAATGAAGATAGAGGAAGACAGAGAATTTTTAAGGAAACAGAGAGAGCCAGGTCGACCGGGATGCTTAGGTGGAATTGACAAAAAATTGGCGATGAAAGAAGAACGAGTTAGGCAAAGACGATTGGAAGAAGAGGAAAGAAAGATAAAACAAAGAGAGTTATTGGCTGTTGCATCTACTTCTTCGATAGATAGCTTGGAATGTCTTGAAAATTCGGATGAGGAACAGATTTCGAACTCTGAACTTAGTACTCAGATTCCTTGCCCTGAAAAAAGTTCTAAAAGAGGCACGAGAAGCTTCATAACTCCTAAACTGGTAGCAGCTTTAGATCGATGCCAATTAAGCATAAGGGGCGCTTGGTCTGAACAGCGATGATTTCCCTATTAACAAATCCTCGATTCAGCGAATTCGTACTCAGGCGAGAAAATCCAGGGCAGAAGCAATAAAAACTGACTTCCAGAATAATTTGCCTGACGTAGTCACAGTCCATTGGGATGGAAAACTATTACCTGGATTGGATGTACGAAGTTCAAAAGAAGAACGCTTGCCAATTATTGCTTCATTTGACGATAGAGAACAGCTTCTTGCAGTACCAAAATTAGAGAGTTCTTCTGGAAAACATCAAGCTAATGCGATTTCAACTGCACTCTTTGACTGGAACCTCCATGATAAAGTACAGATAATGTGCTGCGATACAACAGCTTCAAATACTGGCCGTTTCAGTGGAGCTTGTGCTATTTTGGAGCTGACTTTAGAAAGGGAATTGTTGCTTTTTGCTTGTCGTCATCATATTTATGAGTTGGTCCTTAAAGCTGTTTTTGAAACCAAGGTAAAGCAAATTACAGATAGCCCAGATATTCCAATTTTCACAAAGTTAAGAGATAATTGGAAAAATATTAACACCGATAACATTGAGCCACCTTTGAATTTCGTTAAAGCACATATTGTTGAGACAAACATTACATCTTTGTTAACTTTTTATAAGACTGAACTGGAAAAACCTTTTATTAGAGACGATTACCGCGAATTGGTTGAACTATGCGTTGTGTTCTTAGGAGGAGATACAGAGAATAAACTAAAACTCAGGCCCCCCGGAGCTTTGCATCAAGCGCGATGGATGGCTAGGGCGATCTATTCTATAAAAATATGTTTGCTTCAATCGCAACTTAAAATTACTGCAAAGGACAAAAATGCTCTACAAGATGTTTGCTTATTTATCGTCACCTTGTATACTAAACCTTGGCTCGAATGCACAGTGGCAATTAAAGCACCTAACCAAGACTTGTGCTTTTTGAAAGCTCTAAAAGAATATGAAAAAGTAGACGCGATAAGTTCCAAGGCATCCATAAGCAAGTTTGTTCATCATTTATGGTATTTGTGTGAAGAAACAGTCATGTTATCACTCTTTGATGAAGAAGTTGATTCCAAAACCAAGACAAAAATGATCAATAATTTAAACAGAGACGAAAGTTCAGATTCCGCTAAACGCTATGTCCCATCGAAGGAAGAAATTGCGCAAAATTTGTTT